>LZPO01017440.1:44456-54950 GCA_001675575.1 Neotoma lepida
AGACTAGGCACCTTCTCTCCTATTGAGGATGGATGAGGCAACCCAGTAGGAGGAAAGAGTTCCAAAAGCAGGCAACAGTCAGAGTCAGCCCCGCTCCCACTGTTACAAGTCCCATGAGCGGATGTTCTTGGTTGGTTTTACTCTACTCTTTGGTCTTTGGGGGCCTGCCACCGAGCTCCCAAATAAATCACACGGAGTCGTATTCTTTCTTATGAATGCCCAGCCTTAGCTTGGCTTATTTCTAGCCAGCTTTTCTTAACTTAAATTATCCCATCTATCTTTTGCCTCTGGGCATTTACCTTTCTCTATACCTTTCTTTCCTTCTTACTCTGTACAGGGTTTGCTGTGCAGCTGGATGACTGGACCATGTCGTCCTCCTCTCCTCCTTTTTCTCGCTCCTCAACCTTCTCTTCCCAGATTTCTCCTCCTATTTATTCTCTCTTCCTGCCAGCCCCACCTATCCTTTCTCCTAACTAGCTATTGGCTGTTCGGCTCTTTATTAGACCAATCAGGTGTTTTAGATAGGCAAAGTAACACAGCTTCACAGAGTTAAACAAATGCAACATAAAAGAATGCAACACATCTTTGCATCACTAAACGAATGTTCCACAGCATAAACAAATGTAACAAATCTGCAACTAATATTCCACAGCAACAACTGTAACATATATGTGGAGTGCCTAGTTTAGTCCCATACCTGTTTCGTGGTTCAGTCTCTGTGAGNCCCTATGAGCCCTATGAGTTGATTCTGTACATTTTCTTGTGGTGCCCTTTGACCCCTCTGGCTCCTACAGTCCTAGAACAATCCTTTCTAAACATCCTTCTTACANAATCATCCTACACTCCAGATCGCCAGTTTTTAATTGTTCATCAGTTGTGAGACACTACAAAGAATCCACACTTTTTTAACACTTCAGACAGTANTTATGTGTGGAAGACTTCTTTACAGGTCACTAGTTCTTTGACCTTTCTTAAATATGAATTTTATAATCTTATCCAGGATTAGATTAACTATGATATGATTAAAATTGAAATGGCCTCAATGGGAGTTAAGTGTCTAACTGTTCTTTGTTCTCTCTCTCTCTCTCTCGCTCTCTCTCTCTCTCTCGCTCTCTCTCTCTCTCTCTCGCTGTGTGTGTGTGTGTGTGTGTGTGTGTGTGTTCTCGAGGTTTATCTTCCTGTACACCCACCACATTTTTTCAGTTTCTCCGTGTGATCTCAGAAACACAGGTGCTAACCCACAGCACTTAAACATCTATTAAACCTGACATTTAGAAATGTAGAAACTACTCAGAATTACCATTCATTGAGTGAAATTTTACATGATAGGTGACTCATTAAGCTTAGTTCTGAGAGCCAAGAAAAGATTCCCNCATGAAGGTTGATGGAAAACCCCCCAGATCTCAGACATTTCCTAGCTTTTCTGTGGTGAAGCAGATGCTATTATAGTAGATGGAGTCATAGAACACACACCTGTGTGCTTACACTAGGCAGAGCACTTCGCCCTTCTGAAGCAGAATCTACAAGGAATTCTGAAGTCTCCTCCATCTGAGCATTGTTTCTGCAATCAGTATCTAAGTTTCCACAGTAGGGTTGAAAATTCTGTTGTTTAGGATTTTGAACTTTTAGCAGAGAAAAAAGAAATTCTTTAGGATTACCCATATATGGGCAAAAGTGTGTGTGTATGTGTATGGGTGTGTGTGTGTGTGTGTGTGTGTGTGTGTGTGTGTTATTTTAAGAGCCTTTTACTTAGTTCAAAGTTGAAATAAATTTGTTAAGTCAATATTTCCAAATTATTTATTAATCTGTATAACATCACCATAGCATAAATTAGTGCAAGTCTGACCATTTTACAGGGACTGATAAGCATGTTAGGTATCCACTTTAATTTTTTAATTCAGAAATAAGTCANAAGACCTTAGACTCTAACTCCTTGGCTGCTATGGGATGCAGCTGTTTTTCCTGTGTGCCAAGCTATAGTAGATGATTGTTACTTCTCTTCACTAAATGCTTATCAAGCAAGCAGTGGGGTTGGAAACCTAGAGTGACTAGAGAGGGCACAGCTCACTCAGAAGTGGGAAGGCCGCCACGTCAGCAGGGTTCCTTGTGCACTGCCCGCAGCTCTGTGGATTGCTATCCTCCTTGGCGAGCATCCATGGCACCAGGTCCCTTAGCCACCCTCTCTCAAGCTGCCCAGGCTGTTCTCACACCTGAGTCCTTCTGCAGCGCTTCCCTCATCAGGCCTTGCTGTGCCCAGACCTCACTTTGCTGCCAAAAGCCATAAGTGACCTTCCAAACTTGATGTGCCCGGAGCTATGATCAAAGCAGTACCAAGAGGCAGAGAATTTAATCTCTGTGAGGTACTAGAGATGTTTCCAAAAGCAGAAGTGCCCCNCCACTCATTACTAATGATCTTCAAAGAGTAATTGGAAAGTGCAGAGGAAACCCCTTATGAAAATCTTAACTAATGGGCCTCAGTTGGGGAATTCTGAAAAGATGAAACAAGCTGCAATATCTCTACTTCTCGTTTATGTGCTAAGCCCACTTTTCACTGCAGATTCATTTAGGTTCTTTCATAAAATGTATTTATTATCTCTCCTTTCCAGATGCTGCAGCTATATGAATACAATAAATCCATTAGCACTTTTTAGCTATTGAGCCAAAACNGGCTAACTACACTAAAAAGCTGTTCAGCTCTCCAGGGGTGGCTTTGCCTGCAAGTGGCTTCCATTCTGGGAACCTGAGCAGATCTGAGGAGCCAAGCCATGAACAAGACACTTGTGGATGCTACTTTGAAGGTTTGGCATTTGTTGGAAAAGCATAAAGTCTCGTGTCTGTTACATATTCGAGATCAAGTATCAAAATGAAATCCTATAACAAGCTTTGGCATAATACCTAATGTGCATCACAGAAGATAAGAGTTCTTGAAATGATAGTGGAGTTTGTTGTTGTTATTGTTAGTTGCTATAAAGGAAGATTCTACAGCAGTATCTGAATTAATGCTAACATTATGAGTCTGAAATTGAAACATTAAAAACTAGCAATAAAAAATTTGAGTAATCACTTCTTTATGCTCTTTGGATGGAATTTGGCCACAGATATATGTTGACTAATTAGTTATTTCAGTCAACCTGATGGCACTAGTTGCTCATTTATGCAGTGATTTTGTGAGGTTTACACATAAGGATTATATTCAGTCCATCTAATTGGCCACTCTTCATTGATATCAGTCTTTGATTTCACTTGCCTGGAGTAGGTACTACATGTCCTTTTGCTCCCAGGCCAACTATAGGCTTGTGGTCTCTGGGGAGATGACACTGCCCGTCCTTGCAAACTTCTGTGACCAACTTCACCATCTCAGCATACTTCATTCCTCTGGGAGATCCAGGTCCATTTTTATCTCTGCTCAGAGTGCTTTGTCCCAAGCCATCCTACATCCTGCCAAGGAACAATTTCCGCTTAAATCTACTAAACAAATAATCCAGCTCTACTTCTAACGGTCCTGTGGGTACACATTAAATGCTTTTGCTAATATAGTTGTCATGTTAGGGACCTGGCCTGAGAAGTAACCATCTAGCTCTGCAGCTGCTGTCCTGGACTTCCAGATGGAGATTGGCAGGGCAAAGAAGTTCAGCATCCAAATAAAGTCTATCATTCTTCTGTCTCCTAAATGAGACTGAGAAAGATAAATAGATTCAGAGAAGCACTTGGGCGGTACTCTTGAATAACTATATTAACTCTTTAATTGTTTACCACACACACACACACACACACACACACACGAATTTCATTAGCCAGAGAAACAGACAAGTACTCAAGTTGTGAAGTTACTGAGGGATGCTGGACCTGACACAGAGAACTATTAGAGGCCAGTGAGTAGGCCAGGCCAGCAAAACCATCTGACCCATGTGTAGCAATAAACACACTCTCAGGACACAGTACAAAGNTGGACCCCTTTAGCAGAACCTCCTCAGCATTCAGCAGCCGACATTTACACAAACAGCTCACACTAGCAAAGGATCCCAACCCAAAAAGATCAACTGTGCACACAATCATTGTTTGTGCCAGTGGTATCTCCTTCTGACCTGTGACCACCCATATGTTTGCAAATACCTTATCCACCAGCTTCCACCTAAAAAGCTATCATCATTTCAGTTTTAATCAATTATATCAAATAAAAAAGATCTATTCTGGTGGAAATGTCAGATGTCTATTATCATTGTGAATCTGAGTATATGTGGTATAGATAGAGGGGGACAGTGGGGTGCACATTTGTATGAAGGCCAGAGGTCAGCGTCAGGTGTCTTTATCAATAGTTCTCTAACGTATTGTTTGAGACAGAGTGTTTCGCTGACCTGAAGCTCAGGAATTCAGCTAGACTGGCTGGCCGGCCAACAAGCCCCAGGGATGTACCTGCCTCTGCTCCACCAGAACTGAGACAGCAGGAACAGACTGCAACACTGAATCCTGAATGTGGAGGGTTGTGTAAGTGAAGGTTTCGTATATAGAGGGTTGTATATGTGAAGGGTTNTGTACATGGGGGTTGTATATGTGGAGGATTGTGTATGTGAAAGTTTGTATATGCGAGGTATATATGTGAAGGGTTGTGTATGTGGGGGTTGTGTATGGGGAGGGTTGTGTACGTGGGGGTTGTGTACATGGGGGTTGTGTAGATGAACGATTGTATGAATGGAGGGTTGTGTATGTGAATGTTGTGTACTTGAGGAATTATGTATGTGATAGTATAGCCAATTGCTAGAATATTTTTGACTGTTGTTCTAATAATCTTTATAAATACTATTTTTCAATGTAGAAAATAACTTGAATATACATTTAAATGAGAACTTGGCATACAAAATTATTTGCAGTCTAGGACACAACCTCTGTAAAAATCAAGGCACATGGTGGGATGGAGGATAACCAGCAGGGTATGTATAAACATAATGATATCTGTTTATGGGAGTTGGACAATGTCATTTCCTCCTTGTTTTTGGAAATTCTGGGCATTTTTCCACATTGCTTTAGCATATTTAAGAACATTCTACATTCNCTAGTGTGTGCCTCTTTCAAGGCATTCACAACTTTCTAGCATTGGATTTTTAACATCATTTATTAGAAATAAAGGTAATGTAAAAAACAAAACAAAACAAAACAAAACTTGGCTAAACTAAAATAATTTCCTGGGGTAAGTCCTAGGCAAGGTAAGAGGTTGGGCCACCCTTAAGTGAACCACGCTAGAGATTCATGAAGTCCATTTCTCTTGACTCAGCCTTCACATATGGATCAAGCTTTCTCACCCATCTCCCCCTATGGTAGGAAAACAGCTGTTGTAGCTCCATGTTTGTTGGAGAGAGAACAAGGGCAACTCTCTATGCAACCACAAGCAAAAGTCTGATTCCCTCCAACACAACCCACGTGGACCCATCACTGAGGCCAACGCATAGCCCTGCTGGCTTTGAGTTAAATTATCCATCCATNCACCAATGTGCAGGTCTGGTAACTGTTCCCTAACATTTTGGCCCTACCTGTGGGAGGATGAGACATCCCCACTTCTTTAAACTCTCATTGCCTGTAACTTACTCTGGATACCGAAATATAATATCAAGCCATGATATGGTTGCTCAACAGGACTGTTGGCGTCATAAAAGCAAATTTGTTCATTTTCCCAAGCAGAAGAGTCTGGATCCAGTGTGTGGCTTGCGGGACTCCCTCTGCCTTCTGCCACAACTCCAGATACTTAGCTGTCAGCCTCAGTCAGCCTTAGTTCAAGAATGAAGCTGAGGGCTGTCAAGATGGCAGGGTGAACAATCTCTGAGCCAAATTTGAGATTGCCATCCATGCAAGAGGGGTATGGGGAAGGACTTTTAAGGGGCAAAACACATGAACACCTTCAATATCTATGCAAGCAAGCAAAAACTGTTCTGTTCTGCCAAGTTAAGTGGTTAAGGCAACTCAAAACAATCTTTGGTATCTGCATAAGCAAACTACAGAAGCAAAAAAAAAAAGCAGTTAGTCATATTATAACAAGTAGATAGTCATGGCTGTACCTTTCTGGGGGGCGGGGCGAGGTCACAGAGTCAGGGTTACTGGGAACTTAACTTCCAGGNACTGGAGTCAGAGACAAACTGGCTGGTGGGTACCAAGATGAATGCTTAGCATAAAATGGAGCTTCTTTAGCCATAACAAGAACCAACTCCCAAAAATGTTCCTTTGACCTCTAAACATGTCATAGCATTTGACAGAGAGAGACAGAGAGAGAGAAATCATCTGTAGATAAAACAAAAAAATCCTTCATCCAGATGTCCTTGGAAAGCTCTTCTAATTGATTTTCATTATTTATTTTGTGTGTTCATGTGNGTGAAGGGGGCCCATCATGCATGTAGAGGTCAGGGGACCACCTGCAGGACTTGGTTCTCTCCTTCTACCATATGGGTTCTGGGGACCAAACTCAGGTCATTAGGCTTGGCAGCAAGCATCTTTACCACCAAGTCATCTCTTGGGCCTGAAAAGCTCTTTTAAAAAAAGAAATTAAAGAAATAAAATGATTAACTCAAATTTCATATGGGAAAAATGCATTTTCTTGCTCAATACCAAATGTGATACAGTTAGTCAATAGTACAGTGGCTTCCCTGAAGTAATTTTGTTCCTTCTTTGAGCTATCTATTATTGAAGACAGTCAACCATCAGATATTGCAATAGATCATTCTTCTATTCCTTTGTGAAAACCTGTGTGTTCCTTACATCCCTTCCCACAAAGTGATGCATTTTTCAATGTGTCAGACATGGTGGGGATTATAGTCAAAAGAATGCAATTTAAAAGTCAAAATTCTACTTTCTCTTTTAACTCAGATTATAATTATACCTATATTTGAATCTAATTGATTTAATTTTGTAATTAGTAATTATTATGACCTAGGGGACATATTTTCTATCTCACATATCCATCTTTGGTATCTTGTGTTTACTAAGTTATGTCAAATATTGTTGGTTCTATTTTGTTAGTGTCCTGGAAGTTATCCAGAAGTTAAGATCTGAGATAATCATTTGTCCATTAGATGTAAAATATGCTTTCAAAAAATTAATGTATACTAAAACATGGTTAAATAGAAAAGAGCAAGCAATTCTCACACACTATCACATAACAGATCTACCTCTAGTTTTGTACACACACACACACACACACACACACACACACACTCACCCTTTAGGCCCTACTCCAAACTTAGGAATTGCAATCTCTGAGAATGGGACTCAATTAATTTCTTTCTTTCTTTCTTTCTTTCTTTCTTTTTTCTTTCTTTCTTTCTTTCCTTCCTTCCTCCCTCCCTCTCTTTCTTTCTTTTCTTTCTTTCTTTATTTCTTTTCTTCCTTTCTTTTCTTTCTTTCTTTTCTTTCTTCCTTCCTTCCTTCCTTCCTTCCTTTCTTCCTTCCTTTCTTTCTTTCTCTCTCCCCCCTCTCTCTCTTTCTTTCTTTCTTCCTTTCTTTCTGTAGAAAATCTTTCAGATACCTAGATTTGTTTTGGATTTGTTGTTTGTTTTAAATATAGGATATTGTCTGTTTTTTGAGAGTTTCGTACATGCAAACATTGTATTCTGATGGTAATCACTCCCTCCACAGTCTTCATACTAGCTCCTCCAAAATCCACTCCCTCACTCCAACTTCATGACCTCTTATTTATTTAATAGTTTTTATGACTCACCAAATCCAACTCATGCTGCCCAAAGTATGGACCACCCGCTGGAGCATGGTTGGCCTACCATAGGCCGGACTCTTAGAGAAAACTGACTGTNTTGCCCAGAGGCCATCATCTGTCCACAGCTCCTCAGCTGGGGGCGGAGGCTTATGTGCTCTGTCCTCCTCCATGCTAGAATGTGGATTGTCTTGATCTTGGGCAGATCTTGTGACAGGCAAGAGTAACTGCTGGGAGTTCAGGAGTGTAATGGCCCTTTTGTGTTAGAAGACACTATTATCCCTCAGTCCTTCCTGACCCCTGGCTCTACAACTTCCCTACTTCCTTTCCCCTTCTATGATAGTTCCTCAGTGTTGGGGGAGGGAATGTGATACAGATACTCCACTGGGGTGAGCATTCCTCTGGCATACCACCATCCACTGGGGTCGGGGTGGGGGGAGAGCTGCACTAATCCATAGGTAGAGAGATAAAAATGTAGATGGCAGTTTGACACTGTATTTGTCTAGAAAAATAATAGTAGGTAGGTTCATCATTGGGACCTGGGAGGTCCCTGGCCATAGGTTGTTGGCCAGATTGATAGAACTAGGCATGTGTTTCCTCNTTGAGTTCACTCAGAAAGCAGTTGGTTACTGACATAACATCTACATCTGTGCCACTATTGTACTTATGAGCATATCTTGCCACAATGGTCATTATTGTAGTTCACGGGGTCCATAACTGCTGGTAATCTCCCTTCAACAGCTTACAAAACACCTTCCATACTACACAAGCTAGTCAGCAGGAGGCAGCTTCCTGGTCAGTACCAACTTGATTTGTCCATGTGTGTAGGGGATGGTCTCCTACACCTGGCTTGATCTTGTCTTTTAAATACCATTTCTCACTGAAGGAAACCAGCACTCCACCAGTGAAGTGGCTGACTCCAGAACTGGGGTGGGAAGATGAAAAGTGAGAAGATTTTTATATTCCTCAAGTGAAAGGGATCAGGTTCAGGTACCCTGACCTGCTTGAAAGTACNTTTCTCCACGTGAAGGAACTGTGAACATGAAAATAATGGATTACATTCTCATGTTAAATGGGAAACCACATATGGGGATGAGAGGAATGTAGAAGGACTCTCGGCATTAGACAGTCACAANTGGCCAGAACCTCAGTGGTAGCTAAAGCTACNGGGTCAGTGTTTGAGAAGGAGCAGTATTTTTACATCAAGGCAANGTACAACCCACAAATTGCCTTTTGTTTGTCTGTTTTTGGGTTTTGAGACAAGGTCTTATTGTGTGGTTCTTGCTGGCCTGAATTCATGTTGTAGAACGGGCTGGTCTTAAAGTCCCAGAGATCATCCTGTCTCTGTCTGGGATTAAAGGCGTGTGCCACCACACCTGGCCCACAGATTGCTTCTTAACAAAGGGAAAGTAGTAATTTTATGGTGGAAAAAAAAATCCTTGTTTGTCTGAAGTGGTGGCCCCAAATCATATATGCCTTAACCTTCAGGACCTAAAGAACGTGGCCATACCCAGGAATAAGATCGTCACAATTAAAGTGTATTTAAGCTCCAGACATTGTGATGAGACCTCTTTCAATTATGCTGGTGGACCCTGACTCCTAAGACACAGAAAGAAGAGACGGGGACACGAGAAGAAGAGAACAGTTGTCTGAAGACAGAAGCAGAGANTGGAGTGGGGCAGCCAGGAGGAAGGCTGGCAGCCAGCGGTCACTGGCCTGGGTTCTCTCTTTTACTCACCAGAGGGCATGATGTCCCAGCAGTACCTTGATTTTGGACTTCTGACCTTCAGACTGTGAGAGAGAAAATAAAATTTGTTCTTCAAAGCCACTTGATTTGTGTCAATTTGTTACAGCAGGAACAAGAAATTAATACACTAGCCTAACCAAATAATCTGTGTCCATACTACCAATAAGGGACTTGAACCTCACCACATGACTCTGGAAATTGCTGATAGGTTANATCACTTGCTGCTGTTCCTTAGGAAGTCACCAGGCCTGATTGAACCATGAGGAAATAACAGCAAATCTAAACTGAGAACTATTCTACAAAATAATTAGCCTGCGCACTTGGAATAAATTGAGGCTATTAAAAAAAAAACTAATGAAAAGCTGAGGAACTGTTCTAGATTTTAAAGAACTAAAGAGATAGTGTCAACAAAGTATAATGTATATCCTTTCATTGAGCTCCAGAACAGTAGTGAAAACATTAGTCAGAGAGAACAATGAATCTGGACTGTGGGTTGGGTGCTAAGACTGGCTAATGTTATATTTTCTGATTAGTCATAATAGGCTATATAGAGAATGTCATCATTTTCAGGAAGTATATCCTGAATAGTAAGGAATAATGGAAGTTCTGTGCTCAACTTAGCTCTAAATAATTCAATAAAAAAGGTATTTGTCTCTATATAAAGAATTCACTTATGTGGCAAGAATCACCACATGACATATGAGAATGCTGAGTTCTAAGCATTGTAATTTTTCAGCAACTTTAGAATTATAATAAAAATAAAATTTATAAAAACAAAGATTACTAAATTATTAATTGCAGTGGTAAGCAAGTATGAAAACAACTGCATTAGAATACCCTCATTAAGCCTTTTTGCTCCCAGAAGACATTTGCAAATGTCTAAAGATATTTTCAATGTTCTTGACTGTAGAGCCAGAGAGTTGTGCAGTCTGGGGAGATGCTATGGGCACCTAGTGTACAGGGATGTTGCTAAACGTCACAGTATGCGTGGGACATCTCCCTACAGTAAGAATCAGCTAGCCTAAATGTCAAGAGGATCAACAATCTGGGGCTGGAG
>LZPO01017440.1:66216-76696 GCA_001675575.1 Neotoma lepida
AAACTGCAAAAAGAAAACTTTCAACATAGAAAACGATCCAACGCAATGGTGCACACAGCAAGCCTGCAATAAAAACGCTGTTGATGATGAATAGTGGCACGAGAGCTGCTCATTGCCAGAGTTCGTTCTCTGCTTGTAAGACGCCTCCTTTCAGCCCAGAAATATAGTCAAATTCAGCACTGTACACAAAATTAAATTTTCCTAGCCCTATAAAAATATTTTTAGTAATCCTCTGTACCTTTTGTGAGTACAATAAATCAAATCAATACCTTTTATGATTTTGCCATGTGACACTATTACTATATCCAAACTCAAAAGTATAAAGTAATATTTTATGAAAGGGTACTCATAACTTTTTATCAGACACTAAAAGCTATCCTGAAACCCAAAGAAAGATTTCTTAGATTGGGAAAAAAAATGTATAAAGGCAATCTGTGTCCTTTGGGTGAGCTCTGCCCATGGATTCAGTGCCTGTGTGTAACGAATCTCATGGGCTTGGTGTAAGGGCCCTATGTGTGATGGAGTTCATGAGCTTGGTATGAGGGCCATCATCCCTGTGTGTGATGGAATTCATAGACTTGGTGTGAGGGCCATCACTCCTGTGTGTCATGGAGTTCATGAGCTTGGTATGAGGGCCATCATCCCTGTGTGTGATGGAGTTCATAACTTGGTGTAAGGGCCATCAGTCCCTGTGTGTCATGGAGTTCATAGGCTTGGTGTGAGGCCATCATCCCTGTGTGTGATCATCTAAAAATGCAGAGCAGTCAGCTGCTTTCCCAAATCATTTTCTGGCCCATCTGGTGGCAAGGCCCAGACAAGAGGCCCAAAATTTCAAAGTTAGCTTGGGCAACACACTGACATTCACATGCATCGTGCACACACACACACACACACACACACACACACATACACTAATAATAATAATAATAATAATAATAATAATTTTAAAATAGTAAAAATATGTCTTTGGATAGCTCAGAGGTAAGTGGCAGAACACTTGCCTAGTACGAATGATGTTCTAAGTTCAATTCCTAGGACTACACATGTGCACACACACACACACACACACACACACACAAATTAACTTCCAGAATATACACTAGGTAAGTGTTATATTTATTTGTGTGGTGAAATATATCTCTCCTAAGTCCAGGACAAATTAATGAATAATTTTTACCCATATTAATCATGCTATGCTCTCAGCAACAGCATGTGAAGACCTTCCTTTAATAATAAAAAATTAGTGTGGGTTTGTGTGTGTGCATGTGTATGTACATGTTTGTGTGGTATTATNTATGGTGTACATCCCACAACGTGCATGTAGAGGCCAGAAGACAATCTGTGGAGCCTTTCACTTTTACGTGGGCTCCAGGGATCCAGCACAGTGAATCAGGCTTACACAGCAAGTACTTTTTATCCAGTGACCCATCTTGCTTGCCTCATTTTAATATTTTTATCCCCCGGGGAGTATGGCAAAGAAACTAAGCAGCCAAGCCAGAAAAATCAAACCAAATGCAAACCATAACCTCAAGGTTAAAAGGAGACAATTTTCATCAGGTTGTGACTCCATACAGCCACAGAGGTTTTGAAACTTTCCTTTACCAATAGGGACCCCTCAAGAATTACAATTGTTTTGTCTCTAGAGAAATCACATAGATGATATAAACAGTACAGCATTATAGGACAGATACTATCAAGAAATGTGATTTTCTTGGGAATCAATCTTCCTCAAGAGCCAGTGATACCACTCTTGGGCATATACCCAAGGAACGCTCATTCATACCGCAAAGATACATGCTCAACTATGTTCATAGCAGCATTATTTGTAACAGCCAGAACCTGGAAACAACCTAGATGCCCCTCAACTGAAGAATGGATCAAGAAAATGTGGTACATATACACAATGGAGTACTACTCAGCAGAGAAAAACAATGACCATATGATATTTGCAGGCAAATGGATGGAATTAGAAAATATCATCCTGAGTGAGGTAACCCAGACTCAGAAGGACAAACATGGTATGTACTCACTAATAGGTGGATACTAGATATAAACCAAAGGACAATCACTCTGCAACCCACAGATCCAGGGAGGCTACCTAGCAGGAAGGACCCTAGGATGACTGTAGCATAAAATAAGTTTTGGTTTTGCCCAATCACTGGGCATGCTTTAGTGAAACATTTTACTATTAGGATAAGAATTTGTAACCTGTATTTATGTTCAAGATATCTGTATATTATCTCTCCTGCAGTTGTACATCAAAAGTTTTAATGAAAAAAAAGAAATGTGATTTTCTTTTTCAGTTTCTAAAACATACATTTTTAAAGGAAAAAAAAACTAGAAATGATGACACAGTAAAGTACCTCAAAGTTGGGGCAAGTTTTTTATCCCTTGACAACATATACAAAGGTTCGTTTAGGGAGGAAAACACTAGAGCTTTACCCCCCTCACTGACCACAAATGTGGCTCCCAGCCAGCTACATGGGCAAACCCTGGCATCCGGTTAGAAACACATCCTTGGACCACCCAAGTCGGCCAAGTCAGAGATTCTAGGGAGGGTCCCACAGCCTGTGCTTCAACACCCTTGTGGTTGTTTGAAAGAAAATAGCCCCTAAAGGGAGTGGCACTGTTAGGAGGCATGGCCTTGTTGGAGGAGGTGTGTCGCTGTGAGGAGCTTTTTTCTCAAGCTTACCTCAGTGTGACAGTCAGTTGACTTCCTGTTGCCTGCAAGATGTAGCACTCTCAGCTCCAGCACCAGGTCTGCCTGCAGGCTGCCATGCTCCCCTTCATGATCATAATGGACTGAACCTCTGAAACTGTAAGCGAGCCACTCCAAAAGAAATGTTTTCCTTATAAGAGTTGTCGTGGTCATAGTGTCTCTTCACAGCAATGAAAATCTAATGAAGATAACCTTCCAGGTGGTTTTGAGGCAGAAGAAAGGCTGAGAATCACTGCTTATTCCAAAATATTGATTGGATATTCACTGTGTGCCAGGCACTGAGATACAAAAGTAAGAATTATCAAGATCCACAGCTTAACTGGGCTGTCTCAGGAAATAAAGGTGTTTGCTACGCAACCACCATGAGGGTCAGAGTTCTGATCTCCAGCACCCAGAAGTGATGGCACATGCCTATCACCCCAGCACTGGGGAGTGGAGAAGCAGATCCCAGAGACTCACTGGACCAAGATGTTTAGCTGAAACAGAGAGCTCCAGGCTCAGTGAGACATCCTGCCCCAAATAAATAACTAAAGAAATAAATAAACAAATAAATAAATAAAGTGCAAAGTAATAGAGGGAAACACCCAAAGTCAACCTCCAGCCCCCACACATTCACACACAGGTTAGCGTACCCACCACACACGTGCACAAAACACTAGCTAGCAGAATGGTGTTTAGACTGGTATGCCCCGTGATCACCTACTGGGAATATCTCCCAGCATCCCCAGTGAATGCCCTAAACAGGGGGCAACACCTAGCTCTGTATGTACCAGGTTTCTTCACATAATACATACATACCTATGATGTTAATTTATAAATTAGACACAGTAAAGGATTTAACTAACAGTCTCTCCAGTAATCTTTTGCTTTTCTGCTCATGTCTTTCCTGGAATCTGTGTAAGCATCCCTTACTTGCAGGAAATGGCTTGGTGACAGTACTGTTTCACACGTCCTTTGTTCAGCCCTTCCGAGTAGCTCAGTGCTCGCTAGCACAGGATACAACTGTCAGCTCCGACACATCTCCAGGTCATGTTTTCCATCCACAAGCCAGATGTCTTTTCTCTTTTAACTACACACTGGCACAAACTGGTGGCTGCGGCTCTTACAGCTTGAGGTGAGACAGCAAAACCAGCATAGATTCCTCCTGGGCCCTTCCTCACATTTTCACCAAAGATTCATTCTCACCAGAGATCCTAGCAAACTAAGAATGTTCATCTTTTTACTTAAAAGAAGCATCT
This sequence comes from Neotoma lepida, assembly GCA_001675575.1. Lineage (NCBI taxonomy): Eukaryota > Metazoa > Chordata > Mammalia > Rodentia > Cricetidae > Neotoma > Neotoma lepida. The sequence goes on from LZPO01017440.1 coordinate 70,174, forward strand.
TCTCTTTGGTGCAGCTGAGCTGCTGGCATCACTGCTGTGCTCTTTGCTGCTATTATTAAATAAAACAAGACAATAAGACAAGCACTGTGATCAAAGGACTGGTGATGTAATGGGGCGGGGCTACAAAGGGACTGATAAGCGGTGGCATTTGCAGTGTGGCTACACCAGACAAAGGGAGAGTTAGTATCTCTGGTGAATGGGGCAGAATGGGGCAAATGTTCACCACACTACTCAGAATGGCACTTATTAAATTTTTTTGAGATATTTCTAGATTAGTTGGTTGATTTTGTGATAGAATTTCATGTATCCCAGGCTAGCCTCAAACTGGATAGATAGCCAAACTTCTGATCCTCCCACCTCTCTCCCCCAAGTGCTGGGATTACAGGCCTGCATTACCATGTCCAGCTGATGCTTGAGGTATTAGGGACTGCAAACACTCTACCAATGAGCCATACCCCAGCTCCTGGAATTTCGCATTTAATAATTTCAGACTACATTTAATAGTTTCTGATTACATTTAATAATTTTGACCACAGATAATGGAAACCACAATGAATAAAAGAAGTGTTGTCCATACACCATCACCCACCACTTGAACTCTCCCTAACCATGCTATAAAAGTTTAGTATTCTTTTGCTTTCCTCACAAAAAAATATTCTTTGTAATCTTTTCTAATATGTTAATTTTTTTATCTTCCATTCTTGACTATTTCCAGATTTTGAAAAAGATTTTAATTTAAGTTGTCCTTAAACCCAACTTTAAACCCCAAGTGTAGAAGAAACTGACTTTTATTTATTTACTACCAACCTGAGAAGAGTAGGATCGAAAAACATTAACATGGCACTGGCTTAACCCTCAAAGTTGACTCAAGCCATTGTATCACAATCCCCGGTGGATGAATATGTCATTTAACTCAGAAGAGATCCACATTTAATTGTCTAAAAATCCCAATAGTCTCCACACAATTCCAAGAAAATCAATCATATGACATCACACCACATGTAGACACACTGCAATGAACTAGCAAAGCAGTTACACACACCCTTAAGTAACTTCATAGTATTAACTACTTCTGTAAACATTAGCCAGTGATAAGTAAATTGTTCACAAGTGTAAACTTTGCCTGTGTCTTTGCTGAACAACAGTGTGTTACAAAAGGTGTAACAACTGAAACAGGAGAATTGGGGACATGCTATTATTGCAGAAAGAAGTGCACTTACGTAAACCAACTGAAACGTGGAGACGCAGGTCCTAGGTGGGCAGAGTGGGATGGCAGGTGGTTTTATCACACTACTCAAAGGGGATCAAAATCTCAAACGTATGCATGGTTTATTTCTCAAAATTTCCACTTAATAATTTTTATTGCAACTGACCTCAAGTAACTGAAATCATAGAAAACAAAACGGGCGTGAGGTCGTGTATCTAAACACAGATGACTCCCCAGCTACAGCTGGAGCAGGTAGGTGACCAGCAGGAAGCCAGCGCAAGTTGTTCTGTCAGACAGCCTGTCCAATGCCCCTTCCTCTTCCTCTCTGTTGTTTCTCAGAGGCTGCCATGCTTTGAATGAGGCATGTTCTCCATGGGTTCCTGTGTTTAAACACGTGGTCCCTATCAACGCAGCTGTGATGGAAGGTAATGGAAGGCAGAGCCTTGCTGGAGGAAGTCTATTACTGTGGGTGGCCTTAACCAGTTTACAACCTCTCTGTGCTACCAGCTCTCTGTTTCTGCTTCCGGTGTGAGGCTGAAATGGGACCTCTCAGCTTCCTCCTCCAGCCACCTGCTGCCACACCTCCCTGCCATGTTACAGTTACATGTGGAACTGTAAGCCAAAGTAGACACTTTCATCTGTGAGTTGTCTCTGGTCACTGTGTTTTATCACAGTAATGCGAACTCATGTCATAGTGTCCGTGAGCTGTGAGCTTTCACTCTAACCCCCATCCCCACCACAACATACTGCCTCNTCATAGGCCAAAGCTGCAGCACCAGCTCATCATGGGCTGGAGCCTGTCAATATCTTTTCTCTTTTTAAGTTGATGATATCCAGTACTTCATTATACTGATAAAAAGTTGATTAACACATTGGCTTCCTTTTGTTCCTTGATTTGTGTAAGGATAAGTAGAGGACCCAATTGCTGGCTGTCCTTGACTGTGGGTGGGCCCAATCACATGATCCTTACAGGAGGGAGCACTTTGGTTAGAAACGAGGAGATATGACAACAGCAAGAGAGCCAGAGTCATGGAGAGCTTTGAGGGTACTGCACTCATGGCTTTAAAGGTAGAAGGCAGAGCCACAGCCACAGGACACAGAAAAGTGAGGGACACAGGTTGAGCCCTAGAGGCCCAGCTCTCAATGAAATGTCTGAGCCATGGTTGTTGATATTTTATTTGTGCTCTAATAAATAAAGCTTGCATGGAGATCAGAAGAAAAAGCCAGCCACTATATTAAACATAGCAGTCAGGCAGTAGTAGCACACAACTTTCATCCTAGCATTCAGGAGTCAGAGATTCATCCGGATCTCTGTGAGTTCAAGGCCATACTGGGAACAGAGCCAGGTGTGGTGGTACATGCCTTTAATCCCAGCACTCGTTAACCATAGAGGTCTGGAGGTCTGTACAGACAGACAGGAAGTGATAGAGCTGGGCAGAAAGAGGAAGTGATGTAGCTGGGTGGAAAAAGGAAGTAAGATGGCAGAACACAGAAAGGTTTATAGGCATGAGTATACAGGAAGTAGCTCTTTCTTAGGCTGAGAATTTCCTTTGTGGCTTGGCTTGTTCTATCCCTCTGATCTCTCAGTTTTCACCCCAATATCTGGCTCCAGGTTTTTTTTTAATAAGACCATTTAGGAATTCATTTTACACATGGTTCTTAAGACAACTGAACATCAATAGCACTTGAAGGCTGTGATGCCCAAGCCACCCTCAGACTTCTTGACTATGAGACCTAGAGAACACTGTTTTCAAACTCCCCAGGTAATCCTTATATGCATCCAAAACTGTGACCCACTCTCCTAGAGACCAAAGTGTCAGAGAAGAAGGGAGCACTGTGGTACTAGCAGTGAGCCCTGAGCTCTGCCATCCTCTCTGGGGCAAGGGCTTTCATATGACATTAAGTGAGGGAGATGCAACCTGTTGAAGGTAATTGTGCAACTCTAGGTACCGCATGCATAAAATTTGGAGCAGTTTTGTTCTAAATTGCAAGACAATCCCCCAATCTTCCCTTTATCAAACGATTGGAAAGTCCCATGGTCCCTCCCATCAAGTCAGAGTTCAGAACCCTAACTCTCAGCCCCAGTTACTTCTGTTTTCAGGCAGTTGCTATCACATGCTTCACGTTCAAATATCTCCCTCTTCTTCATAAATATACACTGTGTTCTTGCTGGCATGAATATTCATCGCTTCCAAATAATTTTAATTACCCACTTGTCAGTCACCGCCTGGTTCAGGTTGTGTTGTTTTAAATTTGTAGTTTTCCTTGGCTGTCTACATGACCTGGAATTTAGAGTCCCTGACAATATGCTACAGTTCCTCCTCTTGGAAAATGACTGCAAGGCAGTACTAACACTTGGCTTGCCTCCCACTACTTAATGAGAGAAGCCATGAAAACATTGCAATCTAATAGGATTTTTTTTTCTGTTCTGTGCCCCCAATAGAGACAGTAATCTATTCAGAAAACTCTGATACATGGTGTGATGAGATTGCTCATTTGTATCCTGTATTTGATTGATCAGTACACAGAGACGGACTTCAGATTTCAGCTTCTACCAACAAGTAGTGTAAATCCCTTAAGGAAATGCATTTGTAACATACTGGAAGAAATAGCTGTTAGAGTCACACTTGTCACCCCAGGCTCCCTCCTGCACAATTCCTTAAACATTTACTTTCTTTCTGTCTTTACTTCCTAGAGGGAATCACACTTTAAACCCTTTTTTGTTTTATTTAGGTGATTATGAAGAGTAAGACCTGAAGGATGGACCCTACTTCAAGCCACATCAACCCACTTTAGCCCATTTTGTTTAAAACTCCTGGGGCCTTGTGCAACCCTGTGTTATATATATTGGAGTTGTCTCTGCTCCAGAACATGCCAGACATGGACAATACCTATTAACTAAAATTAGACTATTGGGCAAGTTAGTCAGAAATGAACTGTATATAAGCTTTTGTTCATTAATTTTGATTTAACAATCAAACTATGAAAATGGGACGCTTGATATCAAATGAGTTACACACACATGCAAATGTAACTGTTTTTCAAACTGGAGAGGGGCAATCTCTGTATTTAGTCCACTAATCTACACACATAAAAATGTAAGTCCACATCATGAAGTTTCTCACCAAACTGTGAGGTAAGCTGATTTTAGAAGTGGATGTGTCTTTGTTGGTTTTAGCTTTATAATATGTGATGGCCAAAAAGTTTCTGTATTTTAGGGGAAATAGAAGTTGATAACTCCACCTTGTCTTGTTCCAGCCAAGTTACTATATCCATAGAAAAATATAATGGATTGGATGGTTTCTGGAAAAGAAATAGTCATTCTCTCAATTAAGGAGGCTGGGAAGGCCACAGTCAAGATGCTGGGAGATACACATTCTAGTGAGAACTGTTTCCTGGTACCCAGGATCCGGGCCTTCTCACCACATCCTCATTTGGAGAAAGCTCTAGGTTCTCCTTTTCAAAGGGCACTAACCCTACCCCTGAGAGCTGCAATCTTCCTTATAACCCAATCACCTCTCAAAGGCCCCTCCCCCAATTAACACATCATTGATTAGCTCTTAACACAGAATTCTGGAGAGAAAGGAACTGCCTAAGTTCAGACCACAAGGTACCCTCATGTTTGTATAGACATATATAGGAGTCCCTACCATAAACACCACACTTTAACTACATTGTTGTTGTTGTTAGTTTTCAATAGAAATACATTGAGATTTCCGTGAAAGACTGACAATTCTCACCCCGCCCCAGACTAACAAAAACCCTAATACTAGGTATGAGAAGCCCCCTTTTCAGCTGTTTGTCACGGTTGTCCAAGAGACTGCCGAAACATTATAGATTATTGCTGTTCCCTAGTTCGCCTCCCAGAGGTTAAAGATAAGTCCCTATTGCTGAAGACACCACGTATTTTCCAACACAGGACCCAGAGGATCTGAGGTGGCTCTGACATGAAAGCCTTCTCCCTAAAGACTACCTTTTATGGTACCAGAAGTCACCTTGCATGCATGCTTCCAAGGGAAGGAAACAACCATTACTCAGGTATGTTGCCTATGAACTAAAACAAACAAACAAACAAAATGCAAGACAGCCCTTAGGGTACAATAGTAGCATGCACACTCTGGTGATAACCAACAGCTCTTTAATTGTACTTAAGGTCCATTCAGTAAGAGGGAAACCATGCTGGTACTAGAAACCCAACCAGTTAGCCCAGGCTAGTGAAGTCATGGGTCCTGGAGGAGAAGCTACAATCACAACTTTACTAAACCAGGATAATTCCTTACTACATTCTAAAAATTTATCCTTACACCCACACATAAGTATAGGTCTCATCAAAGAAACATCTCCTTGCAACAGACAGGACCATTACAGAAATCCTCAACCAATGGATTAAAATGCAAAGAACAAGAGATTGTGTGGTACCCAGCCCCAAATGCTACATCTACAACACAATCCTTTATAAAGTGTTCCTTTATAAAGCTCAGGAATCACTGTGGGACAGAGGGTGGAGAGACTGTAAGATCCAAGGGAATAGGAAGTTTGCTGTGAGATTTCTCCTAGACATGTCCTAGAAATGTCAGAGAAACTACACATCGTCAAGTCTCATCAACATGGCTGCCTAAACAAGACCTGAACAAAGATTACACCAATAGACATGCTAATGTAAAAAGGAGGAGGTCATGAGGCCTCAACATTAGAACTATAGGCAACTAAGGAATGCTGAGAGCAGGAGAAATAGTCTTCCTCAGGTAGGAGCCCCCCAATTGGTTATCTAAAACCAAGTGGTCAGCCCCAAAATCATATGCATACAAGTAACATTATACAGACTGAGGAAGTTGTATTTATATATTTAGGAATGTGTGTGTGTGTGTGTGTGTGTGTGTGTGTGTGTGTGTGTGTAAAAACAAAGAAATAGAGGCTATGAATTTGAGAAAGAACAAGGTGTGGAGGGATGCATGGGAAAGGCTGGAGGGAAGAAAGGTGAGGGGAAAATGACATAATAATATTTTAATTTCACAGTTGCAGGCCAGCAGGCAAGACTCCTGCAGGCAGGCCTGACCATCACCACATCCATCAGACCCTGTAATCTACAAGCCCCACTCTGTCCCCCAAACCCACCCATACCCCGAGACTGCAACTGCTCCCTGAGACACAGACTCTGCCAGCTCCAATTGGACCAAGAGAGCCTTAATCCAGTTGTGGTGATTATATTATGTCCCCCAAAATATTGTGTACCCTAATAAAACTTATTTGGGGTCAGAGAACAGAACAGCCACTAGATTAAACATAGAGGTTAGGCAGTGGTAGCACATGCCTTTA
>LZPO01017440.1:76936-90082 GCA_001675575.1 Neotoma lepida
CAGAGTTGAGCTGAGATTCAGAAGCCTGCAGTCTGAGGAAACAAGATCAGCTGAGGAGTTGGCAAGGTGAGGAGGTTGGCTGTGGCTTGTTCTGTCTCTCTGATCGTTCAGAATTTATCCCAATACCTGGCCTGGTGTTTTCAATTAATAAGACCGTTTAAGATTCGCTCTACATCCAGTTATTGATGGAAGCAGATGCAGAGATCCACAGCCAAGCACCAGGCTAAGCTCTGAGAGTCCAGTCAAAGAGAGGGAAGAGGGATTATATGAGCAAGGAGGGTCAAGATTATGATGGGGAAATCTACAGAGACAACTGAACGGAGTTCATGGTAACTCACGAATTTTAGACCGACAGCTGTGGAACCTGCATGGGACTGGTCTAGGCCCTCTGCACACGGGAGACAGTTGCGTAGCTTGGTCTGTTTGAGGGGCCCCTGCCAATGGGATCAGGATCTATCCCTGGTGCATGAGTTGGCTTTTTGGAGCCCATTTCCTATGGTGTGACACCTCGCTCAGCCTTGATGCAGTGGGGAGGGGCTTGGTCCTGTCTCAACTGAATGTACTAGGCTTTGCTGACTCCCCATGGGAGCCTATACCTGTGGTGATATTTTATCTGTGTCCCCCAATAAAATTTATCTGAGGATCAGAGGAAAAACGGGGCAGCCAGCCACTAGTAGTAAAAACAAAAGTCTTGCAAGTTAGCACATGCCCTTAATCTGTTTGGTTCTCTGTGAGTCCAAGGTCACATTAGGGAACTAGTGGAAGGCAGTGGTGGCACATGCCTTTAATCCCAGCATCAGCCATAGAGTTCTGGAGGTCTGTGCAGACAGACAGAAAGTGATGTAGTTTGGTGGAGATAGGAAATGAGTTAGCAGAATGTACAGGCATAAAAAGCCCGGTTAGACAGGAAGTCGCTCGCTTCGCTCTTTGGAAGCAGCAGCAGCATTGGTGAGGTGAGGCTAGCTGGTGGCTTGCTCCTAATTCCTCTTATCCCTGTCAGATTTTCACCCCTATTTCTTGTTCTGTGTGTTTATTAATAAGACTGTTTAGAAATTCGTCTTACATATACCCTTTTGGAGGAGGGGATGGAGGGATGAGAGGGGGATCTGTGGTTGGTTTGTAAAATGAATAAAAAATTCTTTAAAAAAATCCAAAAAAATTTTTTAATTTCAAAACATCTTTTTCTTTTTTTGTTTGTTTTTGGGGTTTTGTTTTTGTTTTTATTGTTATTGTTTTGAGACAGGGTGTCATTATGTATCTCTGGCTGTCCTGGAACTATCACTATGTAGACCGGAATGGCCTTGAACTCACAGAAGCCTGCTTCTGCCTCCCCAAGTGCTGGGATTAAAGTCATGCACCACCATGCATGGCTTCAAAACATTTTTCTTTGAAGTTCCATGAAAAGACAACTCTTGTAGGCCAGTTCAGTGTTTGGAAATAGTCTAATGTGCTAATCCTCTCTTGATAGGCATTTGTTTCAATGATTTTTAAGTCAACTTACAACTCTAGAAGTCTTCCCACATTCCTTTAATGTTCTGGCACCCATGTGTGACCATCCCTCACCACAGCTTGGTGCCAGGCACCAGCCAATCATCTTTCTGCCTTCACAGCTATGGCTCTCGTGGATTTCGTACAACTGGGCTCTCACACTGTGTGTCCTTGGTATCTGTTTCTTTCTCTGGAAGTATTTATTTTCAAAGTTCGTTAACATTGAGTCATGCATCAGTTCTTTGTTCCTTTATATTGCCAAACACTGAGGTGATGGGATTTGGCATTTTGTTTTAGTTTGGTTTGGCTGGTAACAGGATCTCACTGTGTAGTCCAGGCTGGTCTGGAACTCCCCATTCATCTGCCTCAGCCTCCTGAGTGCTAGGATTACAGGCGTGTGCCACCACACTCAGCAGTTTTTCGTTAACTTTCAAAGGGAGGAAAAAAGAAAAAGAAAAACCCTCTCATCAGCTAAGGAGAGATGATGAGCCCAGGGAACCTGGTCTGCAGAGTTAGAGCTCGTGAACAAGGCTTCTGAGGCCATGATTCTCTGCTCATTCCAGGTTGGGGCTCAAGGATGATTCTAGGTCTCCGGGGGTGAAAAGTCCTCAGTCCTTCTCTGATTAGTTTCTAATCCAGTCATCTCCACTTGGAGCTTCGTGCCAGGAGCCCCACGCAGACTTCCTCCGCAAGCAGTTATTAACCCTGCCTCCTCCCTCATCCTCTAGTCTTTAAGCATCTCCCACATGCCTGTGATCATGTGATGATGTCATCACCACACACTCATGAGAAAAGACAACACTCTGAATTAGATTACAGCACTGGACCTTCCCTGAGGGGCTTTCCAGCTCTGCTCCCATTTAATAGGGTTCAGAAACAGACATAGCTTTCTAAACTCTTAGATACCCTAAACTTCTTCTCTGTGTGTATTTCTTTTTATTTATGCTCAAAAAATTCACCCAGCTATTTACTAACTCGGTATTTCTTCCAATACTTTCCTGGTATCACCTGCTAACAACCTACACACATCATGAAATTTATTTCTCTAGTCTTTGCCTAGAGCTCTGTAAGTGCCTGGTCTGCCTTTAGGTAGCTCTGGTGACAGCTTCCAACACATTTTCCTGCTGCGTCACATGACTCTCTGTCTTCCCTGTAATGTGTAGTCTACACATTACAGATGACATCTTATGAGCAGCTAGTACCGCCTTTCAAATGCCACTGTCTCCAATAGTTAAGATTATGCCGGCGATGAACGAGAAACCCCAGTTTTCAGGAACTCAAAAGACCAGAGTATTGCTTCTCGTCCCTGTAACAAGTGGAGGCAGGAGCAATCAGGGACATTCTGAGCCACAATCCTTCAGCAACAACCTGAATCATGCTAGTCATCTTCCACAAATGTCTTCCAGGCTCAGCCTGAACTAACAGCAGAGAAGGGGAGAGATTTGAAAATCTTGTGAAAGGTGGTTATGAGCCAATCTGGAAACATCTCATGCTAATTCTTCACACATTTCTATGGGGAAAAAAATCTCAACACAGAGAGCCTGGTAAAGGAAGCTGAGAGATATACCTCATCGGTATTCCCAGAAGGACAAATCAAAGGAGATTGGAAGATCACCAGTGTCTACTATTGAACTATGCTCTAAAGTGATTGAAAATCAAAGGCAAATAGATAAACAAATGCTAAAGATAAAGTCCATTGATTGATGTGATAGAATATTGAACAGCAAATAAATGGTACTCTTTAAAATTTTTACCCAAATAAACAAGTATTGATTAGTATTAAGAAAAGTAAGTTTGTATAGTATATATATATGTATATATACATATATATATGCATATATGTATATATATAATTTTAAAAGAGTAAAATTCTGGAAGGAAATATACAAAATGATAATAAGTATACTCTGTATGACAGGAGTATAGATTGGTGCATTTTTTTCTCCTTATGATTCTTATTTTCCAAACTACTTACAATCCACAATTATAAATAAAATGACTATTCTTTTAAAGAATAGTAAATGCATAGCTGTATCTATAGCTTCTACGTAGAAGCTACCTCTAATCTAGCTAACTCATGTCAATGTCTGTAATAATAAATTCAGGAAATAATAAATTCAGAAAAATCAAGTAGGGGGCTGGAGAGATGGCTCAGAGGTTGGGAGCACTGGTTGCTCTTCCAGAGGACCGAAGTTCAATTCCCAGCACCCTATGACAGCTCATAACTGTCTGTAACTCCAGTTCCAGGGATTCTGACACCTTCACATAGACACTCATGCNGGCACACCAATACANNGAAATAAATATCATTTTTTTAAAAAGAAAAATCAAGTAATGTACAGTTCTACTTAATAAAATAGAAGTGACTAATATCATTATTTAATTATATATTCCAGAAAAAAAATTCTCTGAAATGGAAAAGGTTAATGAAATTTCTTCAAAGATGGCACTACTGGAGAAATGCAGGTTTTGCTTAATTTTCCTCCCAATGCTCTCTATTTGTTTTTTATTGTTTTAATTTCATTTACAAAAAAAAAAAATACCTTGCAATTTCTAAAAATCTCCTCTCAATCTCCCTCCCCCCCTCACCTGTCTCTGCAATATGTAACCTATAAAAATACATTTCACCGAGCATCTGGCTCCTAAGAGCTTTCTTGTGCATGTCCATTTACCTCCGTGTTAGAGCAGGCAGTAGAAANGACACAGGAATCACCAGACTTCTATCTCACTGCTGCTTTCTCAGACTCAGAGCAGAGTGGCCATGTTCTGAGTAGCTTCTATGCATATTCACCTGGTCAACTTCAGATCCCTCATAAACAATCCAGTATTCCCAAATCTCAGATATTCACCTAAAAGGAAACTGTTAATCCCATCTATGTATCAGTATAGCAAAANCACGTATTGTGGTGTTTATGTGAAGGGCTGTGACTTCTACCACTCCTGAGGGTCATTTTTATACTAGAATGAACAGCATCCATCTTTTCCAGCCGCTGTGAAGACAGAACGACCTGTCTGCAGTCTTGGTCAGTTAACCCCTGTGATTCTGTGAGATTACCTGTGTTCTCATCAAAATGTGTTTCATGGGAATTAGTTGGCATTCAAGGTGGACACTGTGAAGAGAAACCAAGGCGTTNTGCACAGAATGGTAGAACGATGATTCTCATTAGAGCAAGTAGTTTGTGCTTGGCGTCTCGTTCTCTGTCGGAGTGGATTCACACTCTGCCTCCTCACTGCTACTCTGCTGTTTATAAGATTATTTTCTATTATGAGTTTATTTATGATTTTTCCATTTNCAAAAGAGAAAGGAAAACTTTAAATTCCAGATATCTTATTAAACACCTTTATGATTATTTCCACTTATGAGCACATTTTTTATCTGTCTTCTGACCATGGTTAATGTACAGTGAGTCCCCCATGAATGGTAAAAAGTTGTTAGAGCTACTAACACAATTCTGGGATCTAATCTTTGCCAGGGATTATGAAGAAACTTATAATTATGTTTTACTTTGGATTTACCCATCTCTACTTATCTCACACTGAAATATAATCAAAATCAGCCTGTTTCCATTTGGTTGCAAATCCCCTTCTTAAAGTTCCTATTCAAAGTCTCCCCAATTTTCATTTTCTCTGTCTTTTCTTATTATATTAAATCCTGATATCTGGAAATGGAACTATACAGCAGCATTACCTCGTTCTTTTAAAAATAAGATCATATCTACTCTTTCTGCATTTTCCACATTATAACCATGTTGTTTTTTTTTAAATCCTTGACAGGTTGCAATTAGATTTCTAGCTTGCCATTGTATTATAGCAAATACTGTTATTATGGTAGAAACAACTCACTTTGTTTAGTGTAAAAAACTACTCAGATAGTCTGCAAGATGCCTCTGATACCAAATGTCATTCCCATTCTTTAATTAGAATTTTTCATCTTTACTGGTTTGCCATTCTTTCAGTAGATTACTTTTATTCTAAAATTCAGAAATGGTCTGAATTTAATAATATTTATTAATACAAATTATTATATCCCAATGCTTTTCCCTTGCAGAGGAGCTGAAGTAATTTTGTTCTTTCCAAGCTCTCTGACCTATAACACAGTGGCACACACTGCCAAAGAACAACACAGATTTACTTAGTAATTGAATTTTTAGNATATTTTTTAAATTATGNGTATGTATCTGCATGTATCTGTATGATTGTATACACAGATGCCTGACGAGGCCAGAAGAGGGTATTAGAATTCCATGAAGGTGGAGTTACAGACAGTTCCCAGTCTTGGGAACTAACTTTGGTCCTCAGGAAGAGCATGATGTGTGCTCTTAACTGCTGAGCCATCTCTCTAGCCCCCAGCTGAATGTGTTTCTGAAAGTGGTTGTTACCGACATTTCAATAATTGTCAGTCTAAAAGATATGCATTCAAAGTCTCTGGTCACACACTAAAAGACGTGCATGTCTCTAAAAATCTTTCCTTTGTCTAGAGTTGTTTGTGTACATTGGGGTAAGATAAAGAAAGCAAACAAGATGTGAGGCATATCTGTAACAAACACACCCATAATGAAGTAAGAACGGGAGGCTTGTCTGTGACTGAGAGGATCATGCTGACNGTTACCTCCCTAGGATGTCTCNTGACGCACTGGTACATAGCATTCTTGAATACATGTTGGGTGGGCACATGTACTGGATTGCACTTCAGTTTTGTACCTCTTGCTGAGTACATGGGTAGAGCTTTAGCCAAGGTTCCGTTTAATTGAGCAAGTCAGCCAGACTGAGCATTGTGGGGAAATGGAGACGGAAAATGAGCTCTACAAACTGGGTGGCACTAACTCAGGTTCTGTCCCTCCCTGTTTGTGACGTAAGCCAAATGACTTTCATCTCACAGGACTAATTGATAGACCCATACAGTAGGTGTGTAGACACTCTCCTCCCAGGCTAGCTGTAAGGACTGAAAAGGTCCTATTTACAAAGTGTGGGTNACCTAATGTGATTCAAGACCCATTGTCATCAGGTGTTAGCGGTATTGAACGCTGGCAGTCTATATGTCATTTACTGCTACCTAACAGGAACAACAAAATGAAAAAACAAAAAAACCTACAACAACATCAGCAACAACAAAACTCACACAACTGATGTCAGCTGGGTGATTCTAAGCAGCAACTTGGTTATGGTCTGTTCCAGATTTCTCTAAGGGCCACATAGAGTATGTTTCTACCGTGGTCTAAGCAGAGATGCCCAANGAGAAACTTCACTAAACAAGCACNGCCCCATCTGTGTCATGAACATGTCATGTCACACTGGCTGAAGTACATCTGTCATCAAAGTCAAGGGATAGGCGAGAGTACTCAACATGGCGCTTCTGAGCAATAATCCAGTCACACACCCTTAGCAACTAGAGGTCGGTCAGAAGCTTAGGGCTGGGTTTTTTCCCCTCTCAGTTCTTGCTACCAGATATAACGGTACGATGTCAGTGAGTCGCAGATGGTGCTGTGGTTTGGATCTGGAACGTCTCCCAGAGGTTTATGTGTGAAAGCTTGTTCTCTCGCTGGGGGAGCTAGCGGGAAATGACAGAAACGTTAGGAGGCAGTTGAAGCAAGTAGGTCATTGGGGTTGTGCCTTTGAAGCACACAGGAACCCCAACCACTTCCTGTCTTTCTGTTTCCTGACAACCATAAGACAAAGGGCTCCTGTGTCACAGGCTTTCAACATTGTGGTACTTCGCTTCACCTCAAGGTGAGAGGTAGTGGGCCCAGCTGACCTCAGGCTGAGACCACATACCCAAAGAAACCTGACCCTTTTACACTTACATATTTTGTCAGTGATGGAAAGCTGAGTAACACGGTGGAATTATGCCACACATACAGGAAGGAAGGCACAGAAAGCTGTCATAGAGATTGTTCTGGAAATCCAATGATGTCAGATCTCCACCCATTTGAGGTGCTCTGATGGCTCCTTGAATCTGAACCTTTGAGATACACGAACCCTGTGCCTGCAAAAGCAGCCATGCCTAGACAAGCGTGCAACAAATCCACGGTTACTGAAAGGACCAAGCAGACGCCATAACAGGCTGCTCAGTCTTCTCTCAGAGATCAGGCCTCAATTTCAGTTTCCTGAGACTTGAGCAAAGCAGTTTCTGGGAGGGCCATGAACAAAGACATAGTCCTTGCAGTAGCTCCCTTTTTGCACATACTTTGACCGCTCAAGGTTCAGCCAATTGTTTACTGTCTGGGACCCCTCACCAACTTAGAGCTAAGTGCATGAGTCAATGTGAAAGCCTGGGCCACTGAGTCAGCCCCTNCAGTCAGTATGTGCTAGGCCAGCCAGCCTNCATGACAGCTCAAGGACAAAGCTTGACACTTGTCCAGGCCTACCCAAAAATGGATAACTGTAACCCCCAACTGACCCTAGCCAATTAAAACAGGCCAGGCGGTGGTGGCGCACACCTTTAATCCCAGCACTCGGGAGGCAGAGGCAGGCGGATCTCTGTGAGTTCGAGGCCAGCCTGGGCTATCGAGTGAGTTCCAGGAAAGGCACCAAAGCTACACAGAGAAACCCTGTCTCAAAAAAAAAAAAAGTTACTAACATGATTGCCACTCGCATAAACCAATCCTGAGTCTGTTCCTATGTAGTCTGTAGACTTCAAGCCCCCCTTGCTTTAAAAACCCTGGCCTATTGCTGCTCGGAGTCTCTCCTGCTCTGCTGCTGTGTCAGAGGGACGGAGTTAACTTGCAATAAAAAGACTTTGCTTTTGCATCAGATTTGGTCTCTTGGTGGTCTTTGGGGGACTCTGGCTACAACATTACCATTATCAATTTTATCAATGGATTCATGAAGGTATTTCTAATATGCATAAACAGACTTCCAAGAATATACCTCTTGGCAAAGTTGCTCGTATTTATCAAGTGTGAGAAGAAACTGGCAGACTTAGAGAAGCAGCTCTCCTGNGAGCTGAGTCCATCTCTCCACCAGGCAGCCACTCCCACCATTTCTAGATGATGAAAGGGGCCTAATGCTTGGGACTCCTCTAGACTTGGTCCTGGGTATTCATTCTAACTGTAATACAAGTAGATGTCCCCAGAGGGTACTTACCATGTTATTTCTACTCTTNCCATGGTAGTGCAAGTTTCTGTTANACTGTTGTTACGGTTCTAAAAATAAAATACGATAGTCGATAGGCACNTGCCATTTAACGTAAGCATTACCAAAATGTCTGTGGACCTCTCATTTATTCTTTGTCGAATCATAAAACCAAGACTATATGTTGGAGCTAATGATTAATTAAAATTGCTATTTAAAAGTTTGGTACAAATCACAATGGTCAGATTTTATTCAACTTTCACTTAAGAACAAAGCATTAGAAAATAGCATCAGAATCTTCATTGTTAAATCTTTGATCAAACAAAATAAGACAAAGAAAGTAATAAATCTAGGCCAGAGGCTCTCCTTCAGGCTGTGAGGTTGTTCCACCTCAACCACCTGGACAGAGTTCCTGTCAAACAGTCCAGAATGCTCCTGCCAGCCACACCTCAGACTCTCAGGACTCTCGGGATTAGCTCTTTAAGACAGGAAAGGAAGATGGAAGNGGTCTCTAGGCTTTTCAAAAGTTGTCAGGACAAAAGAGAGATGAGGTATTTTCATCTTTGGTGAGACCTAAGACCCATCAGTTCCCAAGGGAAGAACTTCTGCTCAGTGTGAAATCACACAGGACACAGNTAGCAGTGTGAACTGAAAATACTGCCTTGAGTGGACTAGGGCCCCCTGCATGATCCCTGCTGATGTGACAGTTTGGAGAACAGAATTGTGGGACATCTATAGAGTCTCAGCTGATGAGACTGTACCATCCACATCCACAGTCATAAGAAAANAACTCGGGCCAGGTGTGGTGGTGCACACCTTTAATCTCAGTACTGAGGAGGCAGAAGCAGACAGATCTCTGTGAGTTCTGGGCCAGCCTGAACTACTAAGCAAGTGCTAGGTCAGTCAGGGCTTCACAGTGAGACCCTGTCTCAAAACATTTAAAACAAAAACAAAAACTAGGTCTTCTCACNGGCTTAGTTTCTGTTTGCCCTCTTATTCCTCCCCTTTTCTTCTCATGACAGTGAATTTTTCCGACCAGGAGCCCTTCTGTTGTGCACCGGAGACTTTGATAACCCTATGAGTCTATTTCTAGTGATTACTAGCTCTGTTTTCAAATGACTAGCTTTCAGTTTTTATACAAACTTCTGCAGAAGACAATTCCAGTAAAAAGTTTTACTATGCTTTTTGCTTCTACCAAGTCTTTAATTCTTTCACTGGACAGAGTGAAAAACTAGACTTAGCTGTTATAAAGTAGGCAGCCAGAATTTCACATTCCTTCCTAAACTCAACCTATTTGCCTCATTTATGAAAGCCATTTTCTCTTCTATATGTAAATTTTAATCATAGAAACATAAAATGTTTTAGTTGGAGAGTTTTACTCATAATATATATTTATCATACTGCCATTGGTCTCTTATAATTTTTCCATTTGTTGCAGTAAAATATGGNTGCACGTGATTTTAAGATATGCAAATCCAGCCTCATGGTTAAATTATTAGATCCCTCCTTTTATACCTTCTAAATCCATGAAATATTATTGAAAGCTTTTAAATCACACAAAATTAAGGGAACCATTATTTTTCTGGTAATAACTGTTACCTGAAATATCAAGCATGCCATTGATTTGCAAATGTTATCATTAATAACAGCCTTAACATAAGCAAATTCCAAATAATTAGAATTTAGTCCTCAGTTTTTAATACATCTATTGTGTGTGTGTGTGTGGTGTGTGTGTGTGTGCACGCACATGCACACTTGTGCCACAGTGCACGTGTAGTGGTCAGAGGACAACTTGTAGAAAGAGCTTTTATCCTTCCTCTATGTGGGATCCGGGGATTGAACTCAGGTCNTCAGGCTTAGCAGAAAACGCCTTTACCCAGTAAGCCATCTCATCGGCCCCTAGTGCTAAGTTTTGATCATTATAGAGTTCCACAAAGCTGTCTCCCCTCATCGAGGTATCTGTGTGACAAATACACATATCTGTCTATCACTGCAGTCCACTGTAGTGCATGCATTTTTAATTTCAAGCACTTCTCTCTAAAGAACTGATCCTTCCATTGACCTCCATATACAACCTTGAAGCGGGATCCTAATTAGTCTCCCCAGATCCTCAGGCCAAATAGGGGGTGAGGTCCTGTCTCCACCTCCCTAGTGCTGGAATCAAAGGCATGAGCCTCCCAAATGTTGGAATCAAAGGCATGAGCCTCCCAAATGTTGGAATCAAAGGCATGAGCCTCCCAAATGTTGGAATCAAAGGCATGAGCCTCCCAGGTGCTGGGATTAAAGGGGTGAGCCACCACCACCTGGCTCTGTTTCTCATTTGGACTGAACCAATCTCGTGTAGCCCAGGGTGGCCTTCAACTCCTGATCTTCCTGCTTCCTCCTCCCAAGTGCTGGGGTTAAAGGTGTATGCCACCACTGCCTGGCCTCTATCTTTAACTAGTGGCTAGCTCTGCCTTCTGATCTCCTGGCAAGCTTTATTTGTCAGAACACAAACAAAATATCATACAACACAATCTGGTTTCAGGCAGATCACNGACTTCAGATTAGTGATGAAAAGATCACACAGCCCATGGATTTGTGGAAGTCCATAGATCCATCTCTTTTCTTGGATACCTTGGGCTGTATTGCCAACCCTTGCGAAATCTGAGTTCAAAAACTGAAGGATTCTATTGCAAACTGACTGAAGCCAGTGTGTTCTTTCCACAGACACTCACAACTTGGGGTAAACATAGTGGGGTTGGTGGTAGATGAGTCTACCTCAGCTTGCCTACCATTTCCTGGGTCTTAGGCCAGATTTGCCAAACATTCACATGTGTATCAGGAAACAGACACAACTTCAGTCAATCTTATTTGTTAAACTGGGGAAAGTTCCATGGTCTGCCCTCAGAATAACAACAAAGTACTCTGCATGGCTGGCCTGCTCTGAGTCAGTGGTCACCACTTTCAGTGTTGGAAACAGGTACCATTGTGATCAGCAAAGGTGTTCTGTGAACTGTGGACTCTACAGGAGTTCTCACCCAAGTGTTTTCTCCAAGGAGAGCATGTGGTTGACCTTGTCAGATCCCCAGAAATTGTTTCCNTGCAAAGCTGGTGGGACTTGACACTCGTTCATTAATGAAAAGTTATTTTTACATCTCTCCCACTAATTAACAAATGCTCATGTGCAGATTTCACAGAAAATTTTGAAGTGCTCAGTAATCGTGCCTGGAGTGCACATTTCTGATCATGATACTTCAAACACTAAGTGCTGCCGGGACGCAAATGAAAAATTAATTTCGTTCATAAATCATACTGTTTATCCTGAAGCATTTTAAGGTAAAATTTTTATAAAGATGNTATAACAATCGAAGGCTCAGCTCAGACAAAGCTGTAGGTTTTTATTCGTTTTCAAGACTCCTAATCGAATAACCGTGATGGCACTATTGGAAATCTCGGGGCTGAGTAAAGTGACACAAAATGGCAAGGTCACGGTTCTGCCTCCTCTGAGCTGAACTTGGTGTCCAAAGCTAAATGACAAAAACAGCCTCCCTTCTGATGTCCCCCCTCCAAGCGCTGCCCACCACAATGTCATCCACCACGTTCCTAGGGGATTTGGGATTCATCCTTGCTGGGTCTGCCTCAACCAGCATGTTCACTGGGTCCCTACGATGACTTCCGGTGGCCTCCAGACAAACACCTGCAAGGTCTATAATCAGCCTGTTAATGCAGCTGTATGTGGGAAAGGTTTTTTGCAAATATAATTGAGGATCTTCAGCTGAGATTTTCCTTGATTGACTAANCAGTGCATAAATCTAGTGACAAATGTCTTTATTAATAATGTTTTTTAAAGCAGAAAACGATTTGATACCACCAATGGGGGGGGGGAGCCATGTTAAGGCAGGAACAAGATGAGCGTTACCTAGCTACAAAATTAGTTACTGGAAACTGGAAGAGGCAGGGGATGTCTGTCTCACCTGGGTCCTCTGGAAGGAGCATGGCCTGGCAAACACCTTGATTTCAGATTTTAGCCTCCAAGATCTTGAAAAAGAACAAATTTCTATTATTTTAAGCCACCGAGATTGTAGTCACTAGTTCTTTTAGCCCTTCAGAGGTAAAGCCGTNTTCCAAGTCCTTCTCACCACATTAATATCTTTAACCCCTCCTCTGTCTCTCCTGCCCTACTGACCAAGTCCTTCTCACAACCACGTGAATATCTTTGACCCACTCTCCATCTCTCCTGAGCTACTGGCATAATTCAGACCACCAGCAATTCCAGAAATATTTTGGTTANGAAAACAAGAAGCTCGTGAGCCGAGATGAAGGATGCCTTCTGAGCTGAGTTTTGCTGGTGCTGAGTCACTCGCATTCCAGGCTTTGTATCCATTTTCCACTCAAGCTGAGCTCTTCTGACCAGGAACATGCAGCCTTCCAGCAGCCCTCACCAACTAAGGTCCACAGGACACCTGACAGTCGGCGCTGGAGCAGATGCACANTATGATGTTTCCTGGGTTTGAGAAACTGCAGATACTGGTCTTCTAGGCATTGGAGAAAGAAAGGAAATTGCTTCTGTTTTGCTATGTATTTCTGGGTATCACAGCTGTGGGC
>LZPO01017440.1:106560-118993 GCA_001675575.1 Neotoma lepida
CATGGAGAGTTAGAGGAGAGAAAGAGAGAGAGAGAGAGAGAGAGAGAGAGAGAGAGAGAGAGAGAGAAGAGAGAGAGAGACAAGAAAGTACTATCATGCTTATTCAGTGTGAAATTCCCTCATTATAAATTATTGCCTTCCAAGACTCTGGAGATGTGGCTCAGCAGTTAAGAGCCCTGTTTTTCTTTCAGAGGATGAGAGTTTGGTTCCCAATACTCATGTTGGGCAGCTCACAAACACTTGTAACTCTAGCTCCAAGGGATCTATCACCCTCTTCTAGCCTCCAAAGGCACATGTCCACATGCACACATGTACACACACAAGCATATAAATATAAATAAAAATAAAATTAATCTTTAAAATGGAGATTGTCTTCTAGAAACCATGTATCAATTGATTCTGAATGAACAGTATGCCTGAGTCATTCAGTTTGTCATCAAGAAAGGTCATGATCTATAATTTGGTTGCCCAAACAGACTTTGGTTGTGTTAGACTGGCTGACACCAATATATTGCTTGACAAGTATATTTTAATAGTAAATAACTAATTTGGCATTTTGCTTTATATGACAGTCTTCCATGAGATTTGTTAACTTGAGTTAGCCTCACTAGAAGGGAACCACTTACCATGAAGATGATGCCATGTGGTACCATGACCAGCTGAGGCCAGACCCAGGTCCCCAGAGACCCCCAGTGCTGGGGGTGGTCTCCCAGGCCCTCGGGGAGGCCAGCTGGCTGCCAGCTCTGCCTCTCTTTAGCACCATTTAAACTGAAACAAGCGGAACAGCAGGCTTTGAGGAGGGAGGACGCAAAATGGCCTCCAGGGACTGAGAAACTGGCTGTTCACAAAATAAGAAATCCAGCATCTAATTGCAAGGCAGCTAATCGTAGAGCATCTAATTGAGAGGGAACATTTGAACAAGCAGCGGAAATAACCCTGACTCCATTNGGGTGAGAATGAGGCCCCGGCCTGCAGTGAACAGCTTCTTTACCCGCAGAAGCATCAGGTCTGCATGCTGCACACAGGTGCTGGCGATGGGGCGTGTGCACATTACCATGACAGGCAAACTCAACATCGGGAAAACACTTAATCTTCCTGTTTATCCCCAGAAGGATTAATAACCAGAGGGAGAGGGGAAGGTGCATTCTTCTTCATTTGGAAATGAGCTACCACTAATGCCGAGCTCTCCAAGTTTATAGACCAAATACCTGCTNGCACTAAAACTGCCACATATTATAAACCTCACCGAGGAAGTGAATCCATCACGTTCTTGCTCCCTTAAGAATGGTTTTTCCCTGGGGTACATAACCCATTACTGCATATCTTGTAGAAATCAAATGCAGGCTCTATCTGCTACCACAGAACAAATCGGTTTTGTAGAAAAATGCACAAATCATGACATTTTGTTTTGCTGTAGCTTTGAGGCTTTTTTATGGTTATTGTTTTGTTCTTTCTCCTNGTGTTCAGGCAGCAATCTTTAAGATGCCAATGCCCCCAGACTTAGCCAGGGATGAGGAAGGCCTGGTATCCTTGCCTTGGTCTCCAGACAAGGCACCAAGCTGCTACTCAAGCCAGCTTTGGATCTTACAGAGAGGCAGGTACAGGTAGATGCTCTCAGCTCCCTTTTGTTTACCTAAGCCATTTTCTGACTCGGTTTCCCCTTCTTTCATACAGATTTTTTACTTCATCCCTTCTTACAGAGGAAACATGTCTTCAGTGTCACTGATACCACCTGTCACCAGACTCTTTGTTCTGTAGGATCTGGAATTGTCACTCACCACTGTGCTCCCAGGTCCAGCACTAGCTTGGTTCCTAAGAATTAGCCATCTAATAATACANACTCAAGGAAAGACTCTATGTGGATAAAAGAATGAGCTAAATATATTTCAATAAGAGTTTTAAAGGGATATAATGGCTAGTTAAAATGCTAGAATTTAAGAAAATTAATATGTGAAGAATGCTAGCTATATATCATGATAGGCAAGCCCTTGAACTATTATTCATTCCCATGCCCATAAGTTACAGCAAGATTCCACAGTGACTGTGTGTCAGGCTGTATTCCACAGTGACTGTGTGTCAGGCTGTATTCCACAGTGACTGTGTGTGTGTGTGTGTGGCTGTATTCCATAGTGACTGTGTGTCAGGTTGCCTTAACAAAGTAAGGCTGCTTATAGAAATCTGGCAATTTCTGTATGAAATTTAGAAACATCAAGTAAGGACAATTAGCTGTAAAAATCTCAATACTCAGCTTCTTTCTTATATTTTTGTCTTATCAGTAGATATTTGTCTATTTTTAAAGTAAGTTGTATATGGAAAACAGGATGGAGCAAAAGATGTGTTTTCTCAAGGAAAGCTTTTACATCCATGAAGACCATTTTGCATGCAGGAACTCATTATGAACACTTTTTAATGGAGGATGTGAGTGAAGACAATGGCNTGATGTGACAGGGAAGTGACACTGTGTGCAGCTCACTGTTTGGGGACACACAACTACTGTGCTGTTGCTGTGGTGCTCCAGGATATTGCTAGCAATGATATACAAAATGGACAGCATTTAGCAATGGGCTCAAGTTAGAGTGATCCTCGTGTGTCTTTGTATAGCCTGACAACAGGCAGTCTTAGTTACTGCTTTCTTGTAAAGACAGAGTCTAGAGAAGGCATTATCTTAGCTTCCTGAGAGTTTGAATCAGAGGGAAACCAGAGTTTCTGCTATTCAACTTTAAGGAACAACTCATGCGCCACACTTGCTGACGCCTTTGGCATGGGGTGTCGAGAAAAGTAGCATTTTCTACTAACTTTTCTCCCGTCATCACATGGAAAGGCAACTATGTTAAGCAGAACTGACTATTAGAATTTCGGTCAACCTGTTGGGTGCACACCAAGAATGCCAGAGGCCAGTTAATTGAGCTGGAATCTCACTAAAGATAAGCCATCCTCGCTAACATTCATGGTTCTAGGCCAATGCATCATTGTGCCCATTTAGCTCAGGAAAGAAAATGCAGTCTGTGTAAGAGTCTTTTTAAATATTTGTTTTCAAGGGAATTATTCAAAGCCTGTCTACTATACACAGTCTATGAGTTGCTTGCCAATTTAATGAAATAAAAACTCATGGTCAATGAATTTAGGATAATCCCCAAAGTAATTGTTTAAACACAAAGTAATAACAAGTCTTAAGTCTAGGTTCTTAGGAGAAGTTTGAAGGCCAGTGTTAAGAACTTTAATCCATCCGCTCAGATAGAAATGGCGTGACAAAGAATTTCTTTCTTGGAGCATGGAATTATTCTGAATGTGATCACACCAACATGCAAAGACCTCCTTGGACTTTATTGCAGAATGTGCCTTAAAATTCACTTCGTATTAAGTCTTTTAAAAGATTTGTTTAATTTTAATTGTGTATGTTCGTGTGTGTGTGTGTGTGTGTGTATGTTCGTGTATGTGTGTATGTGTGGTGCTGTCTCTTATACACATCTAGATGTGTATAAGAGACAGGTGCATGTGTGTGGTGTGTGTGTGTGTGTGTGTGTATGTTCGTGTATGTGTGTATGTGTGGTGTGTGTGTGTGTGTGTGTGGTGTGTGTGGTGTGTGTGTGTGTGTGTGGTGTGTGTGGTGTGTGTGTGTGTGTGTGGTGTGTGCATGTGTGTGGTGTGTGTGTGGTGTGTGTGGTGTGTGCGCAGGTGCCCACCAAGGCCATCGGTATCAGATCCCCTGGAGATGAAGCTTCCTGACACGAGTACTGGGAACCAAACTTGGGTTTTCTGTAAGTCATTTCTCCATCCTCCAAGTCCCTTTTTTTAGGTGCTAGATTAGGTCTGTACTTAAACTCTTTTNCCCTTCCTCATCTAGCCTTGAAAGCCTAGAAATAGAGGAACAAGTCTTTTCAGGGACATTGTCCTGAGTTTCCTCCAAATACCTGTCTCTGTTTAATTTTCACATACTAACAAGCAAAGGAGACAGCCTTGTTGTTGTTAGAACCTCAGAGGTTCATGATGGAAAAGCACAGACACCCCATTAAGCAAAACCCCTGGTTTTACTGCCTACAAACTAGGGCTCAGTGTGTAGGACTAGTGCCAGCCAGGGACACCCCTTCACTCTTAACCACCCACCAATCAAGCCAATATCAATTCTACTCAAATTTCAGAAGCCCTCAGCAATCTCCTCTGTGCCTGTTGTGTGAATTTTCTTAAGGAGCTCTGAACAAATGTATTCACTCCAGATAGGGCACTAACAGCAGACCAAAGGAACAACTCTTCCCATGTCTTAGTGAACCAGAGAGCTTACTGGAGTTACACATGGGTAAAGGATTGTTTATAGGAACAAAGATGACTCAAAGGAAGTTGCGTTATCAAAAAGCCCACCTTGGCATGGGCAATGACTCACAAATGTTCCACTCCTGGAGCTCCCTGCATGACTCAAAGGTACTCTCCTCTCCACAGAAAGTCCTTATTGCTTATATAACTTTGGGAATACAAAGGCTTGTGAGTCTTGTAATTTTCAAGAAGTGTCCTGAGCCTTGTAAGTTTCCTTTACTCTCCAGGCCTTGTATGTTTCCCTAACTTTCTGGGATTGGTGAGCCTTCTGCCTCCATCAAGGAGAGAAGATTTTAATTTGAAGGAAACTGCTACACAGCAATGCCTTATTTTGAAGTTGAAACTTTAATGCTGGTCTGAATACTTTCTTCCAATTAACTACTGCACCAGTCCATTTAAAGCATTGGTAGACAACTACTGTGCCAATGCAAAGTCGAATTTCCTTTTCTGGAGTGTTTCTTGACTATTAAGGTTTCCTTTTTGTATCCTTTTAATGTTACATACAGATTTCCGCCTCTCTGAGGTACTCCTGTCTTTCCTGATCACACACCTGAGTGGATTCAAATGTTACCTGGCTCTCCTTTTCATTTTCTTAGTCACTTAGGCCATGTCAAAAGCACTTGTTCTCATTTTAAATTAGTTTTCTCTACCCCATAACAAGACTTTAGAAAAGGACTCTATACTCCCTGAGATTCTTCTCCATAAACCCTAAACGACTACAGCTTTCTTAGGACGTGAATGTGCCTAGAGGGTACAACATGTACAGGTGATGATGATGTCTGCAGCACTGGGGGCTTGTCAGGGACCTCACAGTGTTCTGGGCTCTCAGCAGAGGATAAATCACTTTATTTTGTACAATATCCTTACAGCATAGATGCACTGTTATCTTCATTTCAAAAGGTGGACATCTTCAGCAAGGGAATGTGTCTTTAAAGTCAACGAATTTAGGCAACATGGCCCAGTGTTACTCAGGCAGCAGCCAGGACAAAATTTGAACCCAGAAGTCTGGCCTTAAGAGCCACATCCTTGGAGGCAGAAAGCAATGGGAAAGGCTATAGGGACAGGGATCAAATCTGGTGCCTTACAGATGCTAGGCAAGGGTTCTACCATAGGACTGATTCCTCAACCCTGGAGCCACATCCTAACCACAGAACTATGCGGCCCTCATGTGTGTGGAGGTACAGGGAGGGCAATGGGCTACTCTACTCCCCAGGTCCAGGAGGTAATAGTATAGTCNCTGGAATCATTGGAAAGAAAATACAGAGACTATTATGACTTGAACAATTTTTCATTTTACTTAAAAGCATTTTTAGTTCTATCAGCTGAAAAATCAGGTTTTTGTCATTTTGCTTGTTTGTTTGTTTTCCTTTTTAAGGCCCTCATTACATAGTTCTAACTGGCCTAGAACACACTATGTAGACCAGGCTGGCCTCAACCTCACAGAAANCTGACTTCTTCTGTATCTGGGACTAAAGACATGCAACTTCACACCCAGCAAAGATCAGCCTTTTTATTCTGTAAATAACAGTGGGCTAGGTCATAACTTAAAACCTTAACCATCTTCTCGTTTTTATTGAGAGACAAAGGAGTGTTCTGAAGCTAACCAGCTCTTTACATCAGTCTAGGGTCTGCATGCAGATTGACTTCAGAGTCTACTGAAGACTTTTTGTTTTTGAAATCTTGCCCTAAGACTAGTGTTCTACTCAGTTTGAGCCCCCATAGTTTCATATCAACTATTCTGCTTCAAACTAAGTAGTGGAAATGGTACCCAAAATTGATATAAAAAGGATAGTCTTTTTTTTACATTTTTCAAATTCGGACATTGGGAGTGTGTGAGGATGCCCATGTGCTACAGTGTGTGTGCAGGCCAGAGGACAACTTTGAAGAGTTGATTCTCTCCTTCTACCACGTAGGCTCTGAGGACTGAATTCAAATCGTCAGGCTTGGCTGCAAGTGCCTTTACCCACTAGGCCATCTTGCTAGGCCAGGAATAGTACTTTTAAAAACAATCCCAGAAAGCATTGCAGTAACAAAACAGAATGTTCAAGAAAGAGNTGTCTAGTTGGTGTTACCAAGAGAACAGAGGAAATCGCTTAAAGAAAAAAAAAAGACCCACTTAAGCCACAATTTTGAATCACATAATCTCTTTTGTTAAAAATAATACTAAATAAGGCTAAGCAAAATGAGCTGAGTGTGGTGGCACATGCCTATATTATCATCACTTAGGTGGAGGCAGGAAGATCTTTTGTGAGTTCAAGGCTAGCCTGGTCTATACAGCAAGTTCTAGGCCAGCTCAGGCTGCAGTGTGAGACCCTGCTTCAACCCAACCACCCTCAGAAGAAAAGCAAGCTGGCCAGTGTGGNATGTAGAGTGTGGTGACTTAGCCTTTCACCCCAGCACTCAGGAGACTGGGACAGGAGGATTGCTGTGAGTTCAAGGCTAGCCTGATCTACTTAGTGAGCATCATCCTGGACTACAGGAAGAGACTGTTCAAAATAGCACCTAATCATAATAATTATATTAAAGTTAAACTGAAATAACTTAAATAGAAATTATGCAGTGCAACTAATATAACATACACACAATGACTTGTGACTAAATTAAAAACAAATTACCAAGACTAGTTAAGAGGCAAATGAAGAAAACATATTCCTTGAGAAATTTCAGGCCAGGTAGAGGAACAGTCAGACTCAAAAACCTTTGGAAAATACCCAGCAGTATTTTCTGAAATTATTAAGGATGTATTTTACCAAAACAAAAAGCAAATCCAATTAAAAAAGAAACCTGAGATTTAACAAACAAGGAAACCAGCCAAGCAGTGCAAAAACAAAGAAAGCATGTGGTGGCAGGTGTGGACAAGGTCATGCAATCCACAGTGCGCCGTTCAACGGTCTGTTCAACTGGGTATTTTAGAGTACATTTCAAATGAGGGTAAGGACCAATCGCCTACCAAGAAGCAATTTAAGGGACAGGATGCAGAATGCCAAAGAAGTCATGACGGAAGTACATGAGGTACATGGCCATACCACATACAGAGTCAGGAAGCAGCTGGAGATGAATGTTGCTGTTTAATTGGCTTTTCTTTCTTCCCCTTATTTATTCAGTTCTAGATTCCAGTTCATGGGATGGTGCTGCCCACCCTTAGGGCAGCTCTTCCATCCTCACTTAAAACCTCTCTAGAAACACCCTCACAGACATGCCTAGAGGTGTGTCTCCTAGGGGATTCCAAATCTGATGAAGCTGACAGCCAAGATGGACCATCACACTGACCCAGCTGTACCTGTCTCTTATACACATCTAGATGTGGGGGGGGGGAGAAGGATGTACATGGCTGTAAATACACCAAACAGGCCCTGACTTTGAGCGTGTTAGCAATAAGCATCCCTTGACCTTGACATGACATGCCTTTAACCTTACAAAGCCATGGGGTTAGTCATACAGGAAGACCTTTCACCAAGATGAGTCAGACCACTCAGCTCATAGCAAACCCTCCTCAGTCATATCACAACTACTCCTTCCAAAGTTGTGGACCACAATGCAAATAATAAGCCTTGGTAACACGGAATCGAAGACTAGCCAGCCAAAATTCTGAAATGTGTGGAGGGGAAAAAAAGGACAGGAAACCAAGGGGAGATAATTTCACTTTACCCAGCGAGAGTGAAGCTGTACCACGAAGAAGGGGTGCAAAATTTAGATACGGAGGCCACAAGTGTGGGAGGAAACTTGCATTAATAAATACTCCTATTGATGCTTCATGTGACAGGAAACCTGTCACTTCAGGTTCATATCGTGTTAGGAGAAACACTGTCTGCTCTCTATCTTAAGACTCCTCCTTACTCCAAGAAACTCCTCTTGTGTATCCACAGGGTGTGAGTTCATAAAGCACCCCTGATTCTTATGACCATCTGAAGCCCTGAGACACAAAACAGGCAAGCAAATAACATTCTTTCACCAAAACTCTGCTATTTGGCTAGCTAATGCTCCCACGCATGCACTTAACTATACCATGATCCATCAAAGAACATTTCCACCACACCTGACGCAATGATCATAGATGTCTGTGGCTGAATCATGCCTGTTCTTTCATTCCCTATCTCTGCTACTTGTTTGCCTGGGACTTCAGGCAAGTTCCTAATCCTACTATAACTATAGCTTCTCCACTACAGAACAGAAGCATTAACATCCATCACCCATAGCCTTGTCAATGTTCCAGTGAGATGGCACACAGTAGGTCAGGAAATGTTATAATTTCTTTCCCTTCTGTAGATTAAATTTGTTGCATTTACTATCAAGTCTTAACATGTGCATTATTTTTCTTCCATTTAAACATCTGTGGTTGTCAGGATTTTTAAGGTTTGCTGATTCCTGTCTATGACCACTACACTAACTAACCAGAGGAAAGCCATCTTCCCTCACCATCACCGGGGCAGGTCACACACTGGATTGCTGCTGCCACCTGGTGGCCACAGAGAATGTGCAGCGGCTTTTCCCAGAAGCTTGATGAGCACCAAGGGGAGAGAAAGCTTAGTAAGAATCCTTACAGAGCTCCCGGTGAGGGCAAAAGCCTCTATTTCTTTTCTGACCGTCACATACCTGCTGATTGGCTTCCATCATTCCAAGACTAAACATGAGTGAAAATACAAACTTGGCAAAGGCTGACTCCAAATACTTAGGTATACTATGACTCCTTCCTTTTTTTTACATATTCTACTCTTTCTGACATTAAAAAGTGTGGAGGGTGGCTCTGATGAAATAGTTATGTCTAGGAGATAGTATCTAGTGTTAACTAATTGGCATTAGACTAAGGCGGCACCAGGGCCCTGGGTTCCTCCATAAGCATAAAAAAACCCATCCCAACATAAATAGTCATATTCTAGGAGCAAAAGACTTACCAATCANGAGCTGCCAGCTAACACGGGCAGGATTCAAATATGGCCCCACAGAAGTCATCCAATCTGGCCCTGTGAAAGCATTTTCCCCTGGCCTTGGGCAGGGGCCTCAGACCACCTGCAATCTGGTGCTGCCCAACTTGTGTACTATTGGTTGTCCAAGTAAACTCTCTGTCATTCCTCTCCCTATTTGCATTTTCAGTTGATTGGGTTTTGTTTTGTAATAGAGGAATTCTGTGCCCATGAAACAAATCACAAGCATGCCTACAGCCCTTTACACTGTTGAAAATCATGTTTGTGCCCAGTGTAACCTGGCTATTATGTCATGCTGTTTGTATGTGCACAGGACTGTAAACTCCACCTTCCTTAGGGTAAAGGACTCTCTGTGGGAGTTGAGGTGAAGTTTTAGGATGTACTCAAATACTGTGAAGATATGAATCACCTGGAGAACTTACCAATATAGGTGAATCCCATTTCTGAATGAGTAGGTCTGGAGAAGGACTGGGAATGACAGATTGAATGAGGGACATGGCTGTTCCTAATGGGGGCTGCGTAACCGCACTTGAAGGGTCTGTTTAAAGCAAGAGGGTTTGCGTATGAGAATCACCTGGGGGAACTTTTGGACACTATGCTGACTCCCTTGGTCTGGGGCCACACTAATGACCCCAGTGAATCCTGCAGTGAGCAGGATAGAAAATGCAGTGAGTTTCATACTTGGCTCCTGTTGGAAGCATTTGGGGAGCATTAAAAGCTACCAGTGCCTGACCACAGTCTTACAGACAATGCTGTACTTGGTCTGGGTGTTGCTGGGGCACTGAGAGACATTAGTGCTACCCATGCAATCCCAGTGCACAACCAAGGTTGAGAACACCTGGCTAAGAACTAGCCTCCTGTAATGGGATATTTGATTGTACTGTGACACTCCAGAGACTGTTAATAAAGTTAACCTTGAATCAGGGGGTGGAGTCAACGACTAGCTGACTGGAATTAGCCATAGAGATTTTGGAGGACCCAGGATACAATAGAGAGGCACAGGAAAGAGTAGGGAGGGGCTTAGAAAGATTCCTGGGAAGCCTGGAGCGAGAAGGTCAGCCGTTGCTCCTCTGCCGCTTTTTTGACCTATACAGGTTTTTACCCCAATATCTGACTCCCAAGTTTTTATTAATAATAGAACAATTTAGATAAACACTTCAGCCTACTGATACCTCCAGAACTGAGTCAGGTGGGGTTGACAGGTGGATGAATGCATCTGTCGCTGGTGCTGATTCTGACAGAGGTGGGAAAGCGGACGTAAAGATGGCATCTTGCCCCCTTGTGAACTCCTATTTGTGCAGATAAGCTCCCTAATATTTTAATATGTCCTAATTTACCCTTTAGCAGAGATATAATTTAATGTGACTTCTCTCTCTGTTTGCATTTTCACTTGCTTTGTTTCTCTTTTTGAATAGAGGAATTCCGTGCACATGATACAAAGCACAAACATTCCCCACAAGGGTACATGCAACTAACCCTTTGTACTGCTTAAAAGGGTTTTCTTCTTGCATAATAAGCAGCCTGTGCTACCCAGTAAGTGTTTGTAGAATCAGAGCTCTTATTTTCTGTCACACATACAAATGAGGACAATGACAAATGTGTTAAAGATGTAGAGAGGTCCAAACGTGATTTCCACCAGTTGCTCCCATGAGGAGTTTCTCTGACCGGGCACAGTGGCTCGCCTGTCTGCAATTCAGCCTGTGGGGCCTTTGCTGTGGCATCCCACAGAAGGCATTACTGGATCTTCATTGGCTTCCCCTTTATTGTCAAAAGGCATCTTCTTCATCCTCTGGACAATGATACTTTGGCAACACTTTGACTAGAGAACCATAAACCAACTTCCCTGAGACTCCCTGTGATCCAGTCCTAAGAACACTCTGCTTTCAGCTCTGTGGATTGCAGTCCATGAAGCCCATCCTGGGGGTGACACAGTACCGGCCTTCTAACTCTGACTTCCAGAAGAAGGTAACAGCTTGTTTTTCTAACCACCCTTTCTGATGACCTCTCTGGATGGCAAAGAGGTTACTTTTTGGTTTTAACATGATCGGGTGTTAGAATGAGCAGTGCTAACATTCATTGAATGTGCATTTTGGCAACACACCAGCAGAGGCAGTTTAATTTACCGCAGTATGGCTGCGGGCAAGTCAGCTAATGAGGGAGACTAAAGATTTAGAGTTAAATATTAAATTTATCTTAGTCTTTATTTCTTGCTGTTCCAACTAATAAAAAAAATGCCTCTGGGGTATTCTATCCAGCTCATGGTGCCTTANGTACAGCCAAAAAGACATTTACCTCGACATGATGCACAGAGCAGTGGCACTATTTGTTACCTTTTCAGTTGGGTGGTGTAGCCTCTGCTGGTTAGGATCATGATTTACTAACAGTTCATAGCTATAGCTGCTTATCTTAGGTATTCCTTCACAGGGTAATAGCTGGTTTCCTCTCGGGAATAGACAAGAAGCCAGAGCCTTGGGCAAATGAACCAGCGAGGATCCGGAGGAGGGGACTAAGATAAGCCGTTTTCTTTCTCTAGGCTGGTGCTTATTAAATCCAAGTTCATGGCTGAACAGTGTGTCTCCATGGAATCATGAAAAGTGTTGGAGGGGTGTTCCCTTCCTTCTTACCCACTGGGCTGTAAAAGCACTAGAGTATTAATGTTCTCCTGGGACATCCACACATAAAGGTGCTCGGTGAACTGAAGGTCAACTATCCTCTTCCTGTCTGCACCCTCTAAACTGCCTCCCCTGGTTCTGCTGACCCATCCAGTCTCTGAATACCCGCTGTTTGGGTTGGGTGTGTGTGTGTGTGTGTGTGTGTGTGTGTGGTTGGAGACAGGGTCTCATATAATCTATGAACTCATGATCCTCCTGTCTCCACCTTCCAAGTGCTAGGATCACAGTGTGTGGCACCTGCCTCACCCACCCTTGGCTTATTGCACAGCTCTCTTCTTTATTAGCTCGTGGCCCTTTGTGTGCCCCAGAAGATGCACATACACAGACTCTGCCCTTTGCCTCTCCCGTTCTCATCTATCCTCTCTGTGGATTTTGCCTGTGTATAANGAGCCCTGGGAGTCCCAGAATCCAGCTCATTAGTTGCTACACCCTTGCTCAGCCTGGTGGCACACACCTGTAATCCTAGCACTCGAGAGACAGAGGTAGGCAGACAGAGTTCAAGGCCAGCCTGGTCTACAAAGTAAGATCCTG
>LZPO01017440.1:119728-138251 GCA_001675575.1 Neotoma lepida
CACACACACACTCAATCCCACACACAAAGAAATACATTTGTTAGAATAAAACCTCTTGCTAATTGGCTATGTGTTCAGACCCTTCCCTTTGTGTCATCATTGCCTATAGAATGCAACCTTCTCAAACGTGGGATTTAGCATCTTTGCCTGAATACTCTCGTGCTGACCTCTCTCCTGGAGCATCATTCCATATATCCATTCAGGGGCCAGTTACTGCATGTCTGTTAGTGTACACAACTGAGCTCCTTCCAGGAACACCGTAGGAAGGCACCACTGTTGTCTGCTGTTCCAGCTCTGCCTGTGTCACATGGTTTTAGCTTTCTTTTCCTCANTCTTTTGTACAATCGTAACTATTTTGAGCTATTTTGACGTATCTCCATATTCAGACTTGAATCTCTTTNTAGAATAAAATGTAACTAAGTCTGTTAAATCTACCCAGTGTATGGGACACCGTGGGATCTGATGCCTCAGTACTCTACTATATGCTATACGTGTCATGAAGTAGCTCCAAGGAGCATTAACCTTCACTCCTGGTGCTTTTGCTTCTACCCAGTGTCCCTATAACTAACTGGTAGAATGTTGCTTGGGGGAAAGAGCCAGGAAATAGTGAGCAAGCCAGAAGGAGAGTGTTGCTGACGTCAATGGTCCCTTCCCACCTGTCTTTCCTGTGTTGAGTATTAGGCTTCGTTGAGTGTTTGACACATTGAACCTCCTCAAACCCCTCCCAAGCAGGTTTTGCTTATCCCATAATGAGTCAAGGGAAGCTTAGGGTGAAGTATCTTCCCAAGTCCCTCAAGTCCAGCATTGACACTTGATGTCAACACTATACCTCCTCCTACTCATAATGCTGAGAAACAAGTAGAATATAAAAGTTATCTGTGCTGTGAAGAGCATAGTACCTCCATCTGCATTTCTCTCTCCACTGTTCCAGTTAATCTGAAAATGTTAAATGGAAAAATTGAGAAATAAAAATTCATGTTTTAAATAACCTTTATTCAGTGTGTTTTTCTATGTGTTCTAGTTTAATACACTTACTTTTGTTGCTCTCTTATTGTGTTTAATTTATACACTAAGCTTCATTTAAGTATGCATAGGAACAACACAGTAGANTCTTGTGCCACTTGGTACTGCAGTCAGAGCAGACCACACACACATTTGCAACGCTTAGCGACTAGAGTGGCTCAGCAGTCAAGAGCACCCGCCGCTCTCAAAGAGGGCCCAGGTCCTGTTCCCAACACCCACATGGTGACTCAGAACTGTCTGTAGGTCCAGTTCCAGGGGATCCAATGCCCTCCTCCATCCTCCACACATACCAGGTACACCTGTGGTACACATACATTCAGGCAACCGCTCATCCCCATAAAATCCAAATAAACCTTCTTTTTAAGATTACATTACCTAGTGGTGTTGGAGACATCTTAGTCTATGTAAGTACACTCTGCAATGGTCTTACAATGATGAAGTTGCCTACNGACATGTTCCAGGAAGTATCCCTACTGTCATGAGGTGATACATAGCTGTATCTACAGGGCTGCGTATAGCCCAGTGTTTCAGGCACCTACCATGAGCCTTAGAACATATCCCCCACAGGTAAGACTAACTACTGTTCGACCAAATAAAGCATGCATAGGAAGGGAGATTGGTGAGAAATAACACAAAGTGTACAGTGCATAAGATGCTAGAGCTANTAACAGCCCCACGTCCNTATCGACGGGACTGTCCAGTCCGTGCCCCCAGGAAAGGCTGTCTTCCTTGCCTGTGGCACTTTTCATACACCTCAACTACATTATTTATCTCATTATGGGCTTCCCATTTACCTTACTCCACGTTGATAAATTGAGCCCTCCAGGAAGGGTTGTTTTTCATACCCTTCAACTTTCAATGCTTAGCAGAGTACCTGGCACAGAAACAGTAACCGTGGGCATTTGATGAATGAATAGCCTCTGTTTTAAGCTCTGTGAGCCATATGATATCTATAGCAATCACTCAACTCAATGCAATAGTGAGCTCGAGCCACAAGTAAAGGAGGGTGTGTTCCAATAACACTTTGCTTATCAGCAATGGGGCCTGAGGTTCATCTAATTTCTATAAAATACTTTTTTTCTGCTTTTCTGACCACTTAAAATGTCAACAAAAAAATGCTTATAATGGACAGGGGTGGGGAAAGGGACCAGGAGGCATAGCTTGATCCAAGGATTTTGTCCATAGTTTGCCATTCATTCCTAGTCTGAACCCCTTGAGACCTTCAGAGGCCTCAGCATTGACACCGTTCCATTANCCGACATGTGAAAACAGCTGCAGACATGGGGTTATGGGTGTAACCCACCACTTGGAATATTTCCCATGTCAACCTACAGATCTGCAGGAATCTGAACTGAAGTGCCTGAGTGCAATACCCCACTCAACAGCACAAACCAACCTGGCAATTCTCACAAAAATGTAAAATCACATTGTCCTACTCATTGACAAAGTTACCAGTGAATCTCTCGGGAGAGGACTCAAAGGTCTGTGAATAGAGCTGCTATTTAAAAAACGTGGGGAGCNGACAAATAGTGAATGGTTACCTGAGAACTATTCAGGCGTGTGCATTCAGAAAGAATGCAAGGTCCATCAAAGTGTCTGCGTGTGAATGCAGTCTGTGTGCCAGGCAGCTTCCCATGGGCCACAAATAAAGGAGCCTGAAACTCCCAAACAAAGGCAAACTCCAGAGGATCGTGTCAGCTTGTGGGGATTATAGCCCTGGAAACAGTGTGAAGACACCTTCCTGCCTTTCAAACCGACAGAAGTGCTGGGCTCCTGTCTCTTTTAACCTACAAGTGTTTCTGGGCTGGGTTTTCTTCCTGTTTCTTGAGTATCTCTCAGAGGTCACTAAGGGGATTTGCCAGACTTCAGACTAAGGAAAGGAAACCTTTTGCAATAACACACTGTGGCATCTGTGTGAGTACATCAACCGCCTGAGCACCACATTCATCTCAGCCTCACTGCAGTCCAGGAACACTGAAGAAAGTGAATGCTGACATCAGGAGAATTTAGTGGACAGTGTGCCAGCCCCAGCTCATTGCTTCTGGCTCTGTAGGGGGAAGTATAGGACTCAGCATGCCCTTTTATAACTTGAAATGGTTGGAGCAGGTGGTGAGTTTCTTTCCTGCTTTATGAGAGATTGCAGTCAATTCTACACTGTTGTAGACAGGTTTGCAACAGCTCTCCACAGTGCTTGGGTATAAAAACAACACAAAATCACTGATTGTCAACCTGAGAGAATGTAGAATCACCATGGAAACAAACCCCTGGACATGTCTGTGAGGGAGTTTCTAGACTGAGTTCATTGAGATGGGGAAAGCCCCTGAAATGAGGGTGGCTCCACTCCATGGACTGGGACCTTGGACTAAATAACGAAGAGGAAGCTAGCAATATAACTCATGAGCTGCCTCAAGCTCCTGGCACTCTGTGAACTCCCTACCTCAAACCTCAAACAGTGTGGAGAGGTGGGGGCCATTGCAGTAATGAGGCTGACCACACAGTTCTAGGACCTCAGAGAAATCTGGAAGTGTTTGTATTCTTCCAGAAACATCCTAGAGTGCTTCAAGAAGAGCTTATCAGGTGTCTTAGGGTTCCTGTTGCTGTGAAGAGACACCATGACCACGGCAGCTCTTATAAATGAAAACATTTAATCGGGGTGGCTCACTTACAGTTCTGAGGTTCAGTCCACTATCATCATGATGGGGATGTTGGCAGCATGCAGGCAGATGTGGTGCTAGCACTGAGAGTACTACATCTTGCAGGCAATAGGAAGTCAACTGACAGTCACATTGAGCGAAGCTTGAGCAGACAAGGCTTCAAAGCCCACCTCCACAATGACACACTTCCTCCAACCAGGCCACACCTCCTAACAGTGCCACTCCCTATGAGATTATGGGAGCCAATTCTATTCAAACAACCACACCAGGCCATTACTGCAACATTCTGGAAGAGCAGAATGCCAAAGTAGTATGACTAGTGAAGATGTGGTTCATGAGGTTTCAGAGAGGAGGAAGGACTCCATCAGGAACTAGGCTAATGGGCACATCTGTTATCTCCCAGTAAACATTTCAGCTGCATTCTGCCTGTGTCCTGAGAATCTTAAGTGTGGCTACATTTAACGGTAANGGACTAATGTGCTTGCCAGAGGATGTTTCTAAGTAGGGTGGTAGCCAGGCTGTGTCCTGGTGTCTGCCCACTGCTCTTATCCAGGTGTAGTTGGTTATTTTTGCTCTTTTGCTCTTTTGGGGGTCTGCCACTCAGCTCCCAAATAAATACACACATGGAGACCCTTAGCTTGGCTTGTTTCTTGCCAGCTTTTCTTAAATTATCCCGCCTATCTTCGCCCCTGGGCTTTTTCCTTTTCTTCTGTAATCTTACTTTCACNCTTACTCATGACTGGCTGGGTGGCTGGNTGGCTAGGTGACTGGCCCCTAGCNTCCTCCTCTCCGTGTTCTCTTGCTCTTTTTTCTTTCCTCCCAGATTCTTCCTCCTGTATGTTCTCTCTGCCTGCCAGCCCCGCCTATCCTTTCTCCTGCCTTGCTATTGGCCATTCAGCTCTTTATTAGAGCAGTCAGGTATTTTAAACAGGCAAAGTAACACAGCTTCACGGAGTTAAAAAAAACGCAACATAAACAAAAGTAACACACTTTAAAATAATATTCTACAACATCCAGGTCTGAAGTAAGAGAGAGAAACAAGCAAAGTAGAAAGATTTGAAAAATGAGCAGTTTGGCAAGGAAAGGAGAATGGGTGAGTTTAAAGCTACAGACGAGGGAGCTTCAGGGATAGGTGTGGTTCTTAAACTGATTAGTGCCATTAAAGAGAAACCCGACATTCTTCACCATCATTGCCTCACTTACAGCTCATCACCTCCCTGTAAACTGCATTGCTAACTGTTACAGATAAGAAACCTGACANGTGGTCAGGATGAATAGCCTGTCCAAGGTTACAAAGCAAGTAAGAGTGTAGACAGTAAGTACCTCTCGTTCTTCCTTNCAGAGAGTGGAGTTTCCACCCAGAAGGGAAGAGACATNGAATGTCCCCTGCAAAGGNTGTAAGTCATGCTGTTCCTTTGACCCCATCATCATGGCAGGAAATGTTACAGCCCTAAACAGACCTATTTCAGCTCAGTGTTCTGAGTTAGAAATCCCTCATAATGAAAAGAAANTGAAGCAGAATTTTTGGNATTTATCCCTCCTAAAACCTGTTGCCTAGCAATTGAGACTGGGTGTGGATCCAGTCTGTTTTCACCACATAATACTGAGGGCTTAGTCCAGACTCACTGATNGCTGCTGGTCCCATGTAGGCAGGAACTGGAGTGGCATCGGTGGCTGTGANCAAGGCTAACTGGTATGTGTTGGTTGAGAGAGGGAGGCAGGCATCACAGAAAAAAGAAAAGCCTAAAGCATGGGCTTAAGGAGCTTTGATCTGTTTATAAAGCTGGTAAAAACTGCTCTGTGGGAACCAAAGTCCAATTCAATACTGTATGAAACGTTTACTAGAGGGTCACTTCCTGTAGGGATGTGTATATGCATGAAGTGGAAAACTGCTAAACATTTTAGGGAGAAAAGAACTGGGGAGCTTGGCCAAGAGTCACACTGATGCCACAAGCCAGGTTTAAAACAGAAGTGACTTTAATCTCTACAACTACCTCAAGCATTGTCACTGGGAGAACTGGATGATTTTTGTCTTCTCTAGACCACGGGATCACTTTGAGCAAGATCACACACACACACACACACACACACACACATACATGGAAGCTGACCTCTCTTAGTCCTTTTTGGAAATAGAAAATGAACTAGAAATGCACACCAACTTGTTACAATTCAGNGCTTGGTCTTGACATCTTACCCTCCATGCCATTGGTTTCTTCTCAGGGCACTAGTTTCTGGACAATGGTGGGAAACTATTGATGAGCTGTGAGAACCTAGATACACACGGAGCTATCATACCAAGGATGGTACCCCCCTTCAAAAACTACATGTCAGACAAAGATGCTCTGTGTATCACACTTGAGCTCCTAGGTCAGGGCTATCATGTGACCTCAGAAAGAAAATGCTGACCACTAGAGTCAATTAAAAGTAGTAGGAAATCAGTGCAGGACAAAAGTAAATTTGGCAACGGATACTGTTTCAGAACACCTGCTACACTAAATTTCCTGAGAAATGCCTACAAGATGAGTCTGGGGTTTATTCTCAGTAATTTTTAAAAATCTATCTGTTGGTCATATGCCAAGAAAGTGCTGGAAACAGGTGGTGGGCTCTGGATTGCTGTAAAAATGGCATCAAGCCTACAGCGAAACAGGCGGAAGCAAAGTGCCATAAAAAGAACCTAAAATCACATTAATAAGAAACATTAGAAAGAGATTATTGNTTTTTAAATATTTTGTTTACAGTTGCAGAACAAACATAGTCAGAGAGAACGACACATGGCTCCTAAGGTCATTGGTTAACCCGTTATCTTCAGCTCTTGTAAGCCATTCAGCAAGATAGGGCTTAGAGATCACCACTAGAACTTCCAAGGAGCACAGTGACTTTAATTCCCAGGGGACACTCTGCTACCCAACCTGTGTTGTTCCCTAGATGTGAGGATCTGACCTGTGAGTTTAGGGAAGGAGTCAGTCATACTCAGAGCTGCCCCTTTCAGCCTGTGGAAGTGGCCCATCTCCTACTGGGCTACTCTGAGGGTATCAGACTTGTCAGGAAGGATGTGAAAGCNTTATTCAAGTGATTCAATACTCAAGTGATTAAATATTGGGAAGCCTACTGGTGACAGATCCACACTGTTTGCTGGCCAGTGTTATCTGGAGAAGAGGGTTTACAAAATGGAAAGAAACCAAGGTTAAGAAACAGGTGGGTCATAGACTCGAGGACAGGAGATCTTCAAGTAGCCCTTGCCTTTATGGGATTATTTTGTCAAGGAATGGGTGGAATATATCTTGTTTATCCATTTCTAAACATTTAAATATTTGTGCTATAGTTCCATTGTTCTCTTGTCCTGGCCCCTGCCAATGTTCATGGCAACCTGTTGTGGAAAACTCTTACCACTTGCACCTGACTGTCTCCTCTATCAGACCTTACTTTAGTAACTGCAGGACATGCCTGCCTGCAATGTCACAGGTTAGGCTGGAGTTCTAGTCCTTGTTAACTATCTTGGCCATCTGTAAGCCTGCTGTTTATCATTTTCTGTGCATTTTTAAATATTCAGGGATATGAAATGTAGAGATTCTCTCCGGTTTTTCCATATTCTGCTCAGTCTTTGTAGTTGGGGGTGCAGTCTCCACATTTGGGATGAGTATGGACTCACCCTGGCACAGTAACGGACAGCACTGAGAAACAAAACTGATTCATTCCTACCGAAGCCTGTGGCTATCATACCCTTGGTCACAAAAATCTTTCCCTCAGAGATGAAGCCAGAGATGAAGCAGTGAGGGGCGAGGCACTCTGTGGCCTTCGTGCAAGTGTTGCTTCCCCAGTCCCTGTGTAACTAGGAAGATGACAATCCTCTTTCCATATTTGTATGCAAAACCTTCCTCAGTGTAAGCATCTGAAAGCAAAATTGGTCCATTGAGCTAATCACTAAACAGAGTTCTTCAGTGTGCTCCAGTGCTGACATCTAATCAGTGGTACAGCTGCATTTAAACACAGCCGACTTAAAGGATTGCAGCTTTGGAAGCCAGGGATTTTCTAGATAATCTTGCCTATACGGTCCTCCACTCACGCCGTCAGCTCTGCCAACCGTGATCCCCAGTCAATCACAGCTCAGTCATCTAGTGTGTGTCTGCTTTTCTCCTGTGTGGGAAGGGTTTCATTATAATTAGCATTTGCTAGATAAAGCTTGTTTCTCAATTTTGTTATTGACTTGATAAAAAACAAATTTTGCAGGAACATATGTGCACGGCCTCCTGCTTGCCTCTGCAATTAACGTCATCACCAAGCAAAGCGCTGTACTTCTTTCAACACGGTGGCCCTTAGCACAAGTCGGGAGGCTCTTATGCAGAAGCCCCCAAAACTGGAGCTTGCAGCAAGATTTTGCTTTCTCTGTGATCTCTTTAATCTCCAAATGGAAAGACTCTAACAGAGCAGAAACCAACATTTAAAATTCCATGGAAATTAAGGCACTCTAAATTTTTGCATACAGATTATACAAAAGAAGAAGGAAGGAAGGAAGGTGGGAAGAAGGGAGAGAGAGAGACAGCACACACACAGAGAGAGAGAGAGAGAGAGAGGGAGAAGAGAAGAAAAGAAAAAGAGCAGGACACACCACGATGTTCCTTTCTGTGCCCCCTGTCAGAACACTGATAATTATGCTTGTTGGAATATTTAGCATAATTAGTCTTCAGCTGCCTGTTTTAGTTTTGCTCAATATACAAATGTCAGGTCAGAGCTATTAACAACCACGATCTTGGGAAACAGACACTCAGGAGAGCTGTCCAGGTACAAACTCACTGNGAGAAAACATACACACCCTGAATATTGTGTTATGTGCTGGCTGCATACACTAATTGCTATAATTCTCGAGTGGCTGTAACCCCTGGACTGGTTGACAGTCACTATAAAACTAATTATGTGACTCACATCTTCCACCCTTCAAATGTAAACTGAAGTCACAGACCTGACCTACCCTTCTTTCATACTAGTTATGTCCCTAGAAAGGTGGTCTATGTCCCCTTGGTCTGGGATTCCTTCAAAGGGGCAGGGTTTCCTTGGTCCTGGACTACTCATTGGTCTACCAGCTCACCTCACATACGAATAGGTTTTATGTCCCCCATAAGTGCCATGAGCATCATTGGCTAGAATCGTCAAACACTAGAATCTGAGGGCAGGCAAGATGGCTCAGTTGTTAAAGGTACTTGCCACCAAGTTCAAACACCTGAGTTTAATCCATGGGACCTGCTCAGTGGAAGGAGAGTCCTCACTCCCAAAAATTGTCTTCTGATCTTCACATGCACACAACGGCTCACTCACATCCCTACACATAAATAACAAGCAAGTAAATAAGTAAATGGGGAAAAAATTCAATACAGTCTGGTGTCACAACTGAGGAGCAAAGGCCCTTGTAGCTGTTGGGAATGGCTACAGGTGCTTTTCCTGGGAAAGTAGAAATTCCCTTGGCTGAGAGACAGGCTTTCATTTTCCTCCAGAGAAACTTTCATGTGACCCCAGATCTAGAGATGCAGACACAGAGGCCAGAAAAAGAAACAGCCTAGGAAAAGGCCCCCACTTCAGGTGTGGCTTGAAAATGCTCTTTAGGATCAAGATGCACCAAAGGCAGGCATACTGGATTCTGTGGACTCACAGGGGCCAAAGGTCTTTCCTCCTCAGTTAACAGGCAGGGAAACTGAGATAAAGGAAGGACCTCGCAGTGGCCATGGCAAAGTCAACATGATGTGTATATAGAGATCTTTCCTCTCATATCCCAACTCAAAACAAAGAAGGGTAAGGTCTACTTGGAACAAATAGACAAACAAGAAAAGTCCTATTTTTAAAATAGTATTTTTGGACACATTGAAATGCAGGCTGGAAAATGTGGTACAAAAACCGTGTAAATGCATGGGACTCCACAAATAAGGGAGAAATGTGTGAATAGGAGAGCCAGCTCAGAAATCCAACACATTTTTCCAGTGACACATAACCTTCTGATTGCCTAGGAATCTTTATCAGTGATTTGCAATTTAGGCTCCATAAACCTTGTTTAGTGGGCAGAAACAGTTATTCAGAAATTAACGGTTGATTGAAGGGGAGACTGCACTTACAAGATGAGAACTTTCTAGAACTGTTGAAGCAAGGTGCACTGCCCATATTCTGTAAGTAGAGCCCAGGGTCCTTGTCTGGTCACAAACCAATTAAGTTAAGTGCCACCGAAATTGCTTTCTGTCCTCTAGATAAGAAACGTCCATGAGTGAGATGCAAGGCTTGAAACCTAAGAGCTTATTCATAAGCCTGAGCCTGTGCGTTAATAGTCACACTAAGACCCACAGAGCACATCTGTGACTTGGAGATGAGTTGTCAAAGAACAGGAGGGCTCTGGGGAATTATGGATATTAGGACTTCATAATAGCTCCCCATCTCCATAAAAATCGCTCTGAATTACCAACTGCAGCTAATAATTGTACCAATGACAGTGTCTACTTACAGCAAGGAACTG
Organism: Neotoma lepida; assembly: GCA_001675575.1. NCBI lineage: Eukaryota > Metazoa > Chordata > Mammalia > Rodentia > Cricetidae > Neotoma > Neotoma lepida. The sequence goes on from LZPO01017440.1 coordinate 129,899, forward strand.
AATCCAATCTGACCAGTGGATAAGATGCTGAGTGAGACAGGAAGTGTCATTGCATCCAACCTGGAACAACCAGCAGTCCACTGTCGCTGTCTAAATCCCCCATGTTCTTGGGGAACTGCTCCTCAGGCTCCCTTGTCCATACAGAGGATGATTTCGCCAAGGTCCTTTGAAATGCTGGGGTGCTCTTCTCCCTTGCTGTAAGACAGAGCTTCATCTACTTTTCCCACAGACACACTTCAAGAACCCTTCTTGGCAAACTAAAGCAAGACATGCAAACTCTCCACCCCCACAGAGCTTACATTTTTCCAGAAAGGGCAAAAAATAAACATATAAACTAGCAAATAAACAAATTTCTAACTGGGATGAGTATTGGGAAGAAAATCAATAGGGTAGCAGAGGAGTGCTACATGCGGAACCCCGGGGAGAAAAATGGCATTGGAGTCTCGAAGGACCAGAAAAATCCAGGTGTGGAGTACCTGAGAAGGAACACATGATGAGCCAACAAAAAGGTCCTCGCCAAAACAGATGGTCCTGAACTAGGTTAGTGACCCACATCAGTCTGGAACTTTTTACTGGAAGCCAAAAAAAGCAGTTTTCAGAGGTCATGGAGAGCCTGCCGATGCTAATCTTTTCTGTAGTGTGGAGACAATGAAGTTAAAAGAGCCCCTCAACCCAACTGCTCCTGGAGCTGCACCAGCAGATGTAGGGTGTGCCCAGCCCCTCAAAACTGCTTTCAAGGAGTAGCCTGCTCTATGTGAGTGAGTAAGACACTGCACTGTGACTAGCGATCACAGCCTCTAGCTATTAGATTCAGCAGGACATACCTGCTTCAGACTGAGGTCACATTCTTCTTAGGAGACCCTATCTAATGACCTTGGTCCATGACCACAGCCAAGGTCATATTTATCTGTCTCCACAATCTCAAGGTGCAAGGTTTTCCTCCCATGATCCTCAAGTTCTCTCAATTCATGACACTTTTGGTGCCTAGGTAGTGTTTTGTTCTGTTTTGTTTTGTGTTTGTTGTATGATTTTTATGGGCTTGGTCCCTTGGTCTTCCACCGTGTGACTACCTAATCAGTCTCTTACACTCTTAAGTCTAGCTGGATGAAAATAAAAACAAAACGTCAGCCTGCACATACTACTTTTCTTGAAAGGTTTTTGAAAAATAAAATGCCTTTTGTGTTTGGGAGTTTGTTTTGAAATTTCTGTTGTTTTGTTTTTTGAGACAGGGTCTCACTATGTAGTCTTGGCTGGCCTAGAACTCAGTATGGAGACCAATTTGCCTGCAAAACCACAGAGATCTACCTGCCTCTGCCTCTCAGTCATTGGAATTAAAGGTATATGCTACCATGCCCAGTTTACAATTTTTTTTCCAACTAAATTTAAAACCCAAATGGTCTGTAATTGCATTACTGCTATGCTTATTGTTACAGGCATCTTAATAACTGGCTGAAGCAAGGTGTTGGCTGTGGACTCACCTCACAAGGGCTTGAAAGAGTGAGTAGACTCCAATTTTCATAACTAAGAGACAAACAAAATGACTCCTGGAGTTTTCTGTTAGCAAATACTGGAACACTTCATGTTCCTTATGCTTCCTAACCATGTCAATCCTCTCGACACAGGGTATAAAACTGGGCATATATTTTGAGTGTGGGGGAGAATCGATATGCAAGCTGTATCTATACTAGAAACTGCTTTGTGAAGGGAGACCTGAAATTTAGATTTTCCAAGACATGAAACAGTACTAGAATTTACAGGGAATGCAGACTTTAGTACTCCTTAGTCCCTCTGGGATATGTAATGAGTAAGAAATTGAAGTTAGGATGGGATGAACAATCAACTTCCATAATGTTAAATAGGCGACCCCCACCAGAGTTCCTGGGCCATTTGATGGGTGCTCATTTAACTCTCTGTCTCTGATTGTGGAAATAAGATCAACGTGATAATTTACTTTAATCAGTATTCTCATTGTCACCCTGTTACATTCACAGCTTGTCATTCCTCTTCAACCGATGAACTCAAACACTTTCACGAAATCAATTCTCCAGCAAATCACTGGTTTTACATGATTAACTGGCCTTCTCTAGTACTCCATTCTTCTCCTTGTGGTGAGTGGCTTCCGAAGACTCCAGAACTGTGCCCTCAGTTTCATTAGTAGAGGAGTTTGTTCTCATCAAGCCCAATCCACGCCCCCTGTCTGTTTTAGCTTTGTCTTTCTCTTCCACACCCCAACCTAGGGTCTAGCACCTCTTTCTTAGAGCTGTAAAATCTTACTGTCTTAGTTAGGGTTTCTATTGCTCTAATGAAACACCATGACCAAAAAGCAAGTAGGGGAGGAAAGGGTTCACTTGGCTTACACTTCCAGATCATGGTCCATCATTGGAGGAAGTCAGGACAGGAACTCGAGCAGGGCAGGAACCTGGGGGCAGGAGCTGATGCAGAGGCCATGGAGAGGTGCTGCTTACTGGTTTGCTCAGCCTGCTTTGTTATAGAACCCAGGACCACCAGCCCAGGGATGGCACCTCCCACCATTGGCTGGAGCCTCCTCCATTGATCACTAATTGAGAAAATGCCTTACATCTGGATCTCATGGAGGCATTTCCTCAACTCTGATGAGGCTCCTTCCTGTCTGATGACTCTAGCTTGTGTCAAGTTGACACGCCAAACCAGCCAGTCCACTTGCTAATATTAGTCTCTCTCCTTCACAACAGTCACCACTGCCACCACACCTGCCAGACATCTCCTCTATACCAGGCATCTTCATTTCCCTGCTTGAAACCCAGCCTAAGTATCCCTCCCCCGGCACCCACTCTATTGGCTGCTTTGTAGTCCTGTCCAGCCACTGTCTGCCATTGCCCCTGGCCACATAAGGTTTTCCACACCCCAAACCCACTACCACCTCACGTCCTGAAATCTTTACTACACACACACACACACACACACACACACACACACACACACACACNCACACACACACACAGAGAGAGAGAGAGAGAGAGAGAGAGAGAGAGAGATCTGGATCACTTGCTCTATCCTCCTCACAGGCTTCATACACACTTTTCTGTGTATGTGCATTTGTGTTTATGTGTGCACACATTCACATATGTTGAGGGCAGAGGTTGTCACCAGGCGTTTCCCTCAATGGCACTCCACATTACTTTTGGAGACAAGATCTCTTACTGAACCCAGCATCCATCTACTGGTTAGAATGGGCTTGTCAGTGAGCTCCGGGGATCCATCTGTCTTCATTCTCCAAGACCTGAGGTCCCAAGAGCACACTGCCATTCTTTTCTCCTTCTTTTTCTCCTCCTCCTCCCCAGGGGGATCTGAACTCAAGTCCTCATGCTGCGTGGAGGCCCTTTGCAACGAGCCCTCTCTCCAGCCCACTAACACACTCTATTTTTAATGCCCACATCAATGTAACTTTACCTCCATAGGTCTCTCTGGACAGAATAGATCACATTACTTTTTATTTCTCATATTTAAGCTTCTTCCACTTGCTAATTACAGTCCCCCCAGAACCTCAAATAATTCCTGGGGAACACCATGTGCTCCCCAACCCCATGTCACTGCTTCTAGCACAGAATAGTGGTTCAATCACAGTCAGGGAGAGAGTTTGCATGTGTCACAGGTTGAGCTATGGCTTCATGGATTTAGCCTCAGCCTATGAAGACAGTCACCTGGGACAATAGAAGAGAACTTCAGGAAATCTATTCCCAAGGTCACATATAACAAATATATCCCCCAAACGATAGAACCAACAAACCTACGAGCTTAGTGTCTTTCTCTGACCCACTTGTGACTGTAGTGTGTGTGTGTGTTTGAATTAACAGCTGCCAGCACATTGCTGGCCAGACTGCAAGTGCTCTATTCTTATTGATCAGATATTTGAGGAATCAGCAAATCATATATTAAAGTACACATACCTTAAGTCAGCATTTTAATATGGGTGACAAATCAAAATAATGAAGTAAAGGCTTCAAAAAGTTCTACCCCTCCAAAATCACCATATATCAGCAACCTTTCTGATAGAAAATGAGAATCTGTATGGGACCTGGGGAGGTTACTTTTCTACCAAGTGGGTATTACATCATAAACATAGAAAGCAGTCAGTCTCACCAGTGCAATTAATAATAAGGAGATTGGATTTTTTTTAATATGTAGGACACCCAAGTGAATTTCATAGCCCAGTCATTAGTGGATGAAACCAAGCTTGAAAGAACAACTAGACAAGAAGTTATGTCCGTGCTCTGTACTCTGTCCCTGGGAACTTTATTGCCATATTTAATACACATTACAATAAACCCTGAGTCTAAGGGGAAAAGGTATTTAATGAAGGCAAGCTCAACTTAGGACGTAATAATTTCCAAAGAGAGAGATGTTTAAGTCTATGTAAACTGGAAAGCTAAACCTGAGGAAATGCTCTTGAATCATTTTCCCTAATACCCGGCGTGGTACAGGTGAGGGGTTCCTCTCCATCAGGCCAGCCACAGGAAAGGGCCATCTGCATCTCAACTTTATCTTACCTTTCTGCCCCCCCCCCACCTTTATCATCTGGAAACAGCATGTATCTGCTAATGAAGACAGTCCTCATTGGAAGCCAAACTGCACTTCCATTAGTGTTAAATGTTCTTTGAAAGTTAAAAGACACACAGTAGACAAACTCCAGGAGGACTCAGGCCTGCATTTCCCTCTCCTTTGGAGGCTTCCCAGCAGGCAGCAGGAGAATGCTGCTAGACCATCATGGCCTTATTTAATGCCTCAGTCATTTCTCACAGTCCTCAGGAAGCTACTCTGGGCTCTAGCTCAGGTGTATCAGCAGATGCCCTGGGATTTCACACCTGCTGTGACGGAAGACAAAAGCTCGAGTTAATTAAGTCTACTGTTCAAACAATTTGTTTCTCACCAAGGTTGACTCACTTGAAGGTATTTCAGCAGGATTTTATATCCAACGTGCCCTCACTGGGGTGTGATTACTTCCCCTTTAGAAATACATTTTATTTCTGAGATTCTCAGGTCACTGACAGTATAACATGTTTTTAAAAATCCACTGCTAATGGATGACAAGCTATTTATTAAATGTATGGCACCTGTATTTTTTTTTCCATAGCCATAAAGTTCCTCAGAGTAACATCATTAAGGTAAGGCTGGAATAAGACAAGCATCCAAGATTTAGTATTATGTAGCATTCTTACTCAAAGTCAAGGCGAGGACAGCNTTTGAAAGGTTTTCACAGTCTCTCTGGCAGAGTGAAGCATGGGAAACGAACAGAAGGCTTTGTAGAAGAAAATAGGAGAAGATTGAAAGCATGCTGCTTTGTTTTTGCACAAAAGGATCAAAGGACACTCCCCACATTAATTGCTTCTATTTTTACTTTGCACCCAAATTGCGTTCCCATTCGTCTCTCCAACAGATGTTCTAGAAACCCTTCATGCCCTCATCCCTCCCTCACACGCCACATCGTTTCTCCCCTGGATCACCTGTCCTCTCTGTCATTCGAGTCTAGGTGATAGTGNAGCCAGGAAGGCCAGCTGCCAGCAGTGTGCTGTCCCTCCGTGTTGAAGAGATGTCTCTTGGAGGCCACTGAACCTCATTTCCCAGACCAAGTTTTTCCCTGTGGGATGTGAGCCTCTCTGCGTCCCTCCAGGTCCCCACCTTCTATCTCACACCTGGGATCCTGATGACACTGAAAGTCATCTGTTAGGATGGCAGAGTGGTGTCCCTGTGGAGTCTGTCTTCCGTTTTCCTGTCCACCACTAAACTTCCACGAGCAGGGTACTCATCTGTGTTAGACATTAAGATCGCCATCAAAATATTAGCAGCACTCAACTAATACATGAGGCCAGTGAAAGAAACCTAGGCTACTACTGTGAGGCAATTCATGCTGTAAATATTTACTGAACACCAAGCCCTGCCTAAAGCTTGGAGGCTACAGGACAGATATAGTCCAATCCCCGCAGAGATCATCCAGACATCCTTTCATTCTTAAACTGTCTCGCTTTCCTAAAAGGACCTGACGTCTCTTGAGCAGGAAAGCCCGTTAGTTAGCCCGCTAACATCTGAAAAACCTCCAACCCTGGTGTGCGTGCGTGCNTGTGTGCATGCGTGCGTGCGTGTGCTTGCCTANGTGCCTGTGTGCGAGTGAGATGAGGTAAGACAAATTCATATCTATTTAATGCAACATCCCACACCGTAGGATATGGAGCCACCAAGAAANGCAGAATCCTATTTTCCGTAATTCAAATCAAAGCNACATCTCCAGGCACAGAACATTGAACCTCAGCCACTCTCCCCGTGACACGTTGTAGGTCTGCAGCTAGGGGCCGGTGAGTGGGTAACTTGGTTTTNGGGTTGACTACTACAGGTTTTCTCCTTCCTTCTCCTTTGTTANCTCTTTAAACAGCTTGAAGAACTAGTGTATTTTAGGCGTCCTATGAATTTAATCATCTGTTTATACATGCTTTTAAAACAGCTGACGGAGAAGGGAGGCTTCTTTAGACAGGGGTGAACCTAGGTTTGTAAAACCTAAAACCTATGCATTTTGGAGACCTATGTAAGAAAAGGAATGTATAATTAAAAAAGAGGTTTTAATACAGGGCCTAGAGTGCGCTCTGGCAGACGAAAGCCTGTAAAACTTAGGCTCTGTGGGGTTTATGACAAATCTACAAGCAAGTCGGAAGTATTCTAATTGGGTGAATACTTAAAAGAAAGGTTGAGAATTTTCTAGATATAAGCCTGCTTTGATCCCCAGCTCAACTAATTGCAAATTAATTGTCTAAAAGCAGATGGAGGAAAAATCCATCAAAACTATGTTTTTAACTCCCATTTTCTGAGCCATGCAGCATGTTGCATAATTCTGAGTTTGAATGTTTGTCTGATGAGAGAGGATAACACAATTTTCCAGTGAGAACACGAGTNTGAATGCCGCAATATGAGATAATAATGGTGGAGGCCTTGTTGCTTAGGAAGCTTGTTTCTCAGCCTCACTGAAGAAACACGCTGTTCTTTGCACTGGTTATTAGACGTATGGAAAAACCACCATCTCACTGTGTATCTCAATCAGTCAGTGGCAGTCACCGGAAAACAAGCAGATTTAGAAAAAAGAAAAAAAAAAGGCTCATTTGGTTTCTGATCTCTAATCACTCCCCAGAAATAAGACCACATCTTTAAAATGTGCCTTTTTTTCCCTCCGCCACCTCTTGAGGATCACCGACCTTGCGCTGTGTCACTTAGGAAAACTCAGTTTCCAAATGTTGACTTGTCTACAGTGAACTGCGGATTACAACCCAGGGAGCAATTAAGCGGAACTGTGGCTCATCTTTGCCACCAGGGGGCCCGGGGAAGCCCAGGCCCGCTCGGTCTTCATCCGCTAATTGCCTCCATCACCTTGAATTAGCCACAAGAGAAAATCTGTAGCCTGGTTAGAGGCCCCGGTCCTCCAGCTGCTAAGGCAAACGTGACCTTGTTAATCCCTCAGCTCTGTCAAACACACTTTTCTGTTGACATGAAGAAAAATGTTCTAAAATACTCCAAAGTGAAACACTACCAAGACATTTCTTGGTCGGTCGTGACTTTCCACTTAGTAGAGGAAAGGTCATATATTTCACCAAATCACAAATTCTAACCACGTCTCATAGTTTGGAACACTGGTTTGTTCTGTGTGGTGAGCGTTTAGNAAACCGCCACTGACACCACCAGTCCTTAACCTCCTTCTAGGGAACGTGGAGCTGCATTTTCTCTCAAAGACTCAAACATGAGTAACACAATTATCAGTCTACACAACTTACCTTCTCTCATCAACACGCCAGACAGCCACGACCCAGAAGGCAAACAATCAAGGTTTGGCATGCAGGAGATCAGTAGAGTACTTGGATTGCTAAGATGGCTGCCCTTATAGACAGGGCTGGGCATTCGGCTTGTGTGGCAGANGGCTTTCAGAGCATGTGCTAGGCCCTTGGTTTGATTCTCAGCAACCACACCTACACACACACAGCAAGGAGACTGGCAAGGGTTGGGGAATACTTGGAGAATTAAGGTGCTCAGGCATTGCCAGAGGACCGTAAGAAAATGCAGTTGCTTTGGAAACAGTNGAATTCCCTCAGAGAGTAAAATGTAGTTATCATCTGAATCGGCAATCCCTCTCCGAGAAATGAAAACATATAATCACACAAAAATTCACACGTGGGTGCTCACAGCACTCTTCTTAATAGCTAAAAAGTAGAAACAATTCAAATATTCATCAACTTAATGATGAATAAATGAGGTACAGTATAGCCACACCATGGGATATCATATGGTAATAAGAAGTATTGATTCCTACTCCAACATGGATGGATCTTAGTGAAAGAAGTCA
>LZPO01017440.1:138266-149132 GCA_001675575.1 Neotoma lepida
AAAAAAAAAGAATACATATTATATTATTCCATTGGTAAGAAAAGTGCAAAATAAGCAGATCCATGGAGACAGAAAGTGGGTTAGTGCTTGCAGGAGCTGGGGGTAGGAATAGGGAACTCCTGCTGAGTGGTGCAGGGTGTCATTAAGGACGAGAAGTGTTTTAAGATGTGTGGTGACAGCAACACTGCTTTGTGTGTGTTCTGAAAAGTGGGGGTTTTTACACTTTAAAGGGATGGCCTTATGGTGTGAATTGTATCTTAATAAAGCTGCTATTAAAAATCAAAATACTGTGACCAAGGAAGAGGGTATTGGTCACNGTTCCTCTTTCTAGGTCAAGGAAACAGACATGGCCACCAGTCAACAGTGACTTCCAATACTGCCGTGCTCTGAATCTCATTGTAATTTGATTTCCTGTTTATATTTTTCTCACAGAAAGCACGCAATATGCTTTTCACCAGTGGCAATGAGAATTCCAATCTTCTGCCATTCCACTAGTTAATAAACATTTTCTGAGGTTCACTATGCCATATATTGAAATATGCACAGGAGATTGAGCATGTGTGAATGACAGAAATAGACTCTGAACTCCGTGTCCTTGAAGCCGAGGGGGGGAGTGCAATAAGGAAGTGTGTTAATGGTGTACTTCCCCTAATGTACTCCCTAAAACCTTTTTTATATTCAAATTTCTACCTTGACCTCACATAGTAAGTTACTATTATAGTGTTCATATCCCCGTGTAATTACTTGATATAAACAATTACATGTGTCTCTGTGTAGACCCCTTCAGTTGAGATAGAGCCTAGAACTAGAGTGTATCAAACTCACATGAATGCTCAGTGGTTTTCTATTATTCTTGTCCCCAAATAGTGAAGATCTTTGAGAACCATGGGGTCCCCCCTTTGGGGCCAGATTGACTTAACCCAGGGACTAAGGTATCCGATAACCAATGGTCACCAGAAGTTAACCTCGAACAGTGGCTCACAAGTTCCTTGTCTCTCATTTGTAAGTAATAAGGAAATGAGCAAAGGAGGAGTGAGTGAGAGAAAAAAAGTTGTTTAAGAAAAAGCAGAGAAGACTGACTCTCATAATGGGAAGGCCCCCTAGGTGTTTGTCGTAGAGTGGCAAGGTACAAAAAGCCTTCTATGAGAATTATGCCAAGAATTGGACAATGAGGTAATTTTCATTAAAATTATCTAATTCTCTGAGTGTATCAAAAGCTGAGCCAATGGCAGACTAACACACGTTATGCATATCCCTTTGGCCTAAGTTGGAAGATGGATCTCATATTGCTTGCCCAGTTGACAGGGGGTAGACATGCACTGATGCCCTTCTCTGTGCATTTTTGACTTGTTTTCTTAGCGTTTGACCTTGGCTTGCCCTGCTGGCTACCAATCTTGCTTGCCTTGCTGGTCACAAAGCTTGGTAGTTATTGTAGACCTCTAACTGTGGCTTATTTTGTTGTTAAATCAGGGATGCTCTCTTTGTTCTCTGGTTGCATATCCAGCTTGTAGTTTACCATGGACCTTTTTTTCTTACTGCCTCAGGGGAGCTAAGTCCTGCCTCACTAAATAAATGTCTAAGTTAATAGTGCTCTAACAAATGAAGACTGTTTTACCTCTGCAGAGAGGGCAAGGTGTGTAGCCATTTCCTGTAAACTGGTACATTCTCCCATGGAAGGAGGAGAGAAGCTCACAGCATTTATCAGGTGCAGGAAGCTCAGAAAGCTCCACACTTCACCAGGCCTGCTCCCTGTTAAGTAAGCAGTAATAGCTGTTGGGAAGTGGAGACTCCCACCAGCAGGCAGCTTTGGAGTAGTGCAGGGAGTCCCANGGATGTAGCTTTTGAGAGCTGTCTCTCATGCTGATGATGGAACTCTCCGCTGGAGAGGGGGTCCTCCTAAAGCANGATGACTGTGAGGACCTGGATATCCCAGGCTAGAGAAGGTTGTGTGAGGAAATCCGCTCCCTGATTTTACTCAGATCAGGACTTCAGCAACTTTCACTTTCCACAGTCTGATTTGTGTGAATCCTTGAGGGAAGTCTGTTTGTTCTGTTGTTAAAGATGTTGTCCCCAAACCTGGGGGTAGTCTAATACAGACCAGTGTCTCATGTAAACAACCATTCAGCTAGACAGGACACTGACAATAGATGCAAGAAACAGTTCTATTTACTAGCTTACACAGCCAATGTAGTTTATCAGGTCACTTACAGGACCTTGAGTGAGGGGTTCCTTATGAGAGCACAGGCATCTCACAGGAAATTCCATCATCAGCAGAGAGACAGCTCTCAAAAGCTACATCCCTGGGACAATGCCAAGGGGAGGGGAAAGAGACCTCCCNCAAGCTAGGTACAGCAAGTGTAGATCCTTACAAACAGCTGGTACCCAGGCCCGTGGTCCAATCAACCTCTTATGCAGTCCTGCTGGGTACAGCCACTAGGCTCTGTAGTCACAAGATGGACTGGCCAACATACTAAGATGTTGCCATAACCTAAGCTGTATTCTTTTTTTACCACAAAATTAGAGTTCCTATACTGGTTTCAATTTAGTTGTGTCATTTGGAGCAAATGACACTGAACATCAGTCTCTCCATCTATGAAAATGGTAGCAATGTCTCCATAGACTCACCTTAGGAAGCTGCCATGAAGATAAAAGGAGGTGAAAGGTGTCCAAATGTTAGACAGACAGACATCANCTCATAGCATTGCAGACTCATAACCAAGAAGGAGAGACACCGAAGGCTTCCGTGACAACTCCCACCCTCCACTCCCCAAAAAAAGAAGCAGTCCAGACAGGAAGCCTGTGAGAGTCCTTAAAAACTGTGATAAAGATACTGAAGTGTAGCTCCTCAGTTTTGATGGCTTCTGGCAGGAGTAGGGGTGGGGAAGGACTCAATTCTCTTTAAGGGGCTGGCCACTGGGAGTTTGGCCATGCTCCAGTGGGTACATGGGCAACACAAATTGGACTTGGTGAGTTTGTCAGGGCGGGAAGGGGGGCAAATATAAGAATGGAAGGGTGGACTTGGGAGGTACGGGAAGCAAGAGTAATTGGGTGCACTATATGAAATTCCTAAATAATTTATAAAAAATACTATGTTGGGGGAAAAAAGGAGTAGTCATAGCATTTACTGAGACAGTAATNACATCAGAGATTTAACTGCAATACTTAGGTTCTTTATCTTCGGAGCTGAGAGCCAGACCTCTAGCCACTGTGATTTCATCAGGGCATGTCAATCACCAGCAGACTTTCTGCTGGGTATCTTCCACGTCTTTAGTTGAAGATTTTAACAGTGTGTGTGTGTGTGTGTGTGTGTGTGTGTGTGTGTGTGTGTGTTGTTTGCTTGTTTGTTTGTCTTTCAAAACAAGGTTTCTTTATGTAGTCTTGGCTGTCCTGGAACTCAATTTGTAGACCAGGCTAGTCTCCAACTCACAGAGACCCACCTGCCTCTATCTCCCGAGTGCTGGCCTGACTTAACAGTATATTTTAAATAAAGCCATAAATCTTAGTAGTTCACAAATTTTAGAGTGATTTTTTTTTAGATATAAGATTAGATAGAGATAGAGAAATAGACACAGAAAGATATAGATAAGGAATAAAGGATAGATAGATAGATAGACAGACAGACAATCAGTGGTAGATTCTAGGCATGGTGGCATACACCTGTGATACTGGCTATTTCAGAGGCTAAAACAGAAGGTTTGTATGTTTGAGGCTGGTCTGAGCAACANGGAAAGGCCCTGTCATTTTTATAAAAGTTGAAAGTTAAAACTTTAATTTGAATACTTTTGAGTTACCATGCCAACTCTCACTCATTTATCTCTCTCAACAAATATTTATTGAATACTTGTTATGTGCTAGGCTTTCTAGATACAGAGGACATCCGTGAGCTTGGCTAACCATGCTCGCTGTACTCATGAGTTTCAAAGCCAGAACAGCCTGAGGTTAACCATAGGACTGTAATATCTCCAGGTAGGTGTGCCATGAGGTGCATCTCTTTCCTGCTCTATATCCCCTAACAGTCCTCCAAAATGAGCATCAGATTACAGTTAGTCCCAAGTCTAGGCACAAATCTCTTCAGGAGAAAACTTCCCACAGTCTGGAAATCAAGTGCTCAAATTTCTGCCCAGTGCCTTTCGGCACCTCACTGAAGTGGGAAATTTGTGAAGGGCTGTGGTGAGTCACAGACTACTAGTGTCAACAATCACTCAAGAGGTCACAGAGGCAATTCTCAGTGTGGGACTGTCCCGCTAATATGTCTACAAGCTTTCTTCTAGTTTCAGAAAAATACCTTTACCTGCAAAGACACACCTTTTCCAAAAAGCAACTGCTCCCTATGACATCATGCTAATCCAGGCAATGACTCGCTCTGAGGAACACACTGTCAGCAAATGATGGATTCTTCAGGCGGCCAAGTCAGGTGGCCCATACTCCGGTCACAAGCCTCCCTGGGGTTCCTCAGTCACCTCTACCAAACACACAAAAGCAGGTTCATGACACAAAAAGGGATCGTGGTTGCAATCATCAAATAGAAGAAAATGAGTCAAAAAGCTCCTCGAAATTTGAAAATTGGCAATTGAAACAAATCCTCAGACCAACCTCCAGGCACCCCAAAAAGAAACTTGAAGGTCATATATAATTTGTAAGCTAGATTAAAGCAGAAACAGCATTTGGAATTTTTATCTCATTTCCATTCACATTAAGGGAGAAACAAGGCTAGAAAAAAATGTTCAATTAAAACAAATGGAGAATATTTGTTGGAATTACAGAATTCCAACGTAGACACAAAGCCCTAACTGAAGGCATAATTATTCCTCATGTCTGCACTAGACCATCACTAACTTCTCCTTTGTCAAAACTTCTAGTGAGCTAATAAATGTGACAATCTAGAGAAAAATGAAGCAAACCATTTAGTACTGGATGGTTTCCCTTTAAGAGAGCTCTGCACACGTTGTGAATGCTGTCACACAGATGTGCGTCCCACAGCCTTCAGTTTGTATTACCAGCATTTGATTTTGTTAAATCATCTTTTAAAGTTACCCATTTAGCCAGAGCTTCAATAAGGTGAGGAGTTAGCGGGCAGACTGTGAACATAAAGGCACCTCCCGGGATGCAAGAAGCTGGTCACGGTTTAAGCCTTTGGTTTGAGTTTTCATTTTACCGTGCAGTGTAGACCTTTAAACACCAGAGGACAGTGTGTGAGGCCAGCTCCGCACTGTTCATCTCACCCAGTTCCTTCACTTTAGTGCATCAAAGTAAAATCTTAATTTTAAGTGCTTCCCCCCCAAGACATTTTATGTCATTTTATGCTTCAGAAATTAAAAGTAGAGTTTCATAGCAAATGTGAATCATGAGCCCAACTAATGAAGTTAATTTGAATCATAATGAAAATTACAAAGATTAATTTCATAAGCAATCATTAATAATGGAAGCTCTCATGTACGAATAATCAAAGCTTTAAATATTATATGGTAATTAATTCATTACTATGGGTTACATATTTTAAAATAGCTCAAATCTTCCCTGCTTTTGGTGCTTATTAATAGCAATCCTGAGGGAAGACAAACTAGTAATTTTCTTTGTAAATTTTTTGTACGTTTTTAAATGAGCAAGAAAAAAATTAAATTATGCTGTGAACAGGCTCGCTCATTGGTAACTCACCTTCAGGCAGTTGTCAAATTTTTGTAAAAGAGTATGGACAAGCAGATGGGCCTATAATTCAGGATTAATTACGTGTTGACCAGTCCTAATCAGAAAACCTGAAATACCAATGTTTCCTTTCCTTTTTTTTGAGTTGATACCATTCCAGAAAATTCCACATCACACTTAACATGATGGGGTCACAGAAAAAAATACAGGTGCACTAAAAAGGCATGAGATTATCTTTAGCCTGTGTATATAAGGTGTGTGTAAAATGTTGTGAATCTCATGCCTAGATTTAAGTCTCATCCTCAAGATGCCTCAGTATGTATATGCAGATATTTCAAAACCTGAGAAAGACACAAATCCAATTCACTCTGGTCCCAAGCTTTGGAATAAGGAGCACTGAGCTTATATATTATTTTATTGTCTAACAGTATGATTTGGAAAACGGTCCTATATACTTTCACTACTTACAAGGCATTCAAAAATCAGCTGAATAGTTCTATTTATCAATGGCTCTCTACTTTTCCCATGTTCAAACTGTATGCAAAACACTTGCTTTTACTTCTTATCTATGCAAAAACCAAGTGGACTTGATATTTGGAACAGACTTTCAAATACGACCTGTTGATATTGTAGTCGCATCACTAAAAGGTTATGGGAACTATTGATAACTTTATTATGAGCTGTGATCTTTAGATTTCAATGTGTCCTTATTCATACTTTGAAAGGGTATCTTGAAGAAACCATCTGTNAGGTAAACAGTCCTGACTTTGGTTTCTTCTTAGATTGCCAAGTTTCTGGGTGGTCTGAAATTGCCCTGGTCTTGAAGGTACCCTGACTATAATATTTGACTTCCACAATGCAAACAGTACTCATTCTTCAGCACGCAAGCACTGGTGTTCTGTCTGGTACNAGACACTGTGACCCACCCATAAGACAGGGCAGAGGACAATTTGCAGGAGTCATTTCTGCACTGAGGGATTGCACTGAGGTCACCAGACTTGGCAATAAGTGCCTTTGCCNATCTCTTGCCATCTCTGCAGAAAATAAATCATCATCATATCTCTAAATAATCCAAGCCAGCCTCAAACTTGTGGTGCTGCTGTGACAGCCTTCCTTCTTGGTGCTGGGATTACAGGCAGGTGCCACAAAGGTTGCTATTTGCAAGCAAACATGAGGCCATAAGCAATTCCACACCCAGAAATCAGTGAGCAGACATGCACATAAAACACAAAANTATACACACAACTGGCGAAATGGCACACACATATATTTAGGTTTGGGCTTATGCTGTCTCTAAAAGCGTTCCCAAAGGAGTAAGCTGAACCATAAAAATATTAGGTGTGTAGTTGTTTTTACTGCATCCAATGAAACAGCTAGTTTGTAGTCAGACTCTAAGAAAGCNACTTGGATGCTTTCCAGCAGATAATAAAACCCTTTTTGCATTAATCAATTAGTTTTTAACTCATAAAGTTTGTGTACAATTTCTTNTTGTTTCTATGGAACAGCATGGGTCCTAGTCTGTCCCTTCCATTTCACCCCAGGCTTTTCTGTTCTGATCCCCTCTTCACCCTCCGGCCCCTCCTACTACCATCCTCCTGTTCAATCCATCCGTTTACACTTCCCAGTTTACCTCAGGCTATGCCTGATGGTTTGCTAATCTCCATTAAATCCCAGTCCTCAAACNTGACCCCAGCTGGCATCTCACTTCTCTGATACANAGTCAGGCTGAGCTGATCTTCCCACCACAGCCATGACTGATTTAAAAAGTTTCTTTGTTGAAGATTAAGCTTCCTTTAAAATCAATCATATTCANAGATCTTCTGTAGCTCCNGGTACATAGCCTACAAAGTGAGACAGTTGGAGGCCATGTCCTTTTGCAGGATGTAGGTTTCCCTCTCTCCCACTAGAATGTAGGGACCTTGAATCCAGCCTCTGTGTCCTTAATCAGTGCCTTGCATCCAAGACATAGCACAATGTTAAAAACACAGTAGGGACACATATTCGTTAAACTCAAGTATAAAGTTATCTGGAACCTTAGTAATGACATCAGTTTTAGCCTTATCTGGAGAATAACTGTTCCAGAGTATGTATGTGGACAGAGTGAGCCTTCTTACCCCCTTTTCAAACTATCTCTCATTCCCTACAGTGTTTCTTGTGGTTATGCTGTGCGTTTTCACATCTGCTTCTTGTCACATACTGAGTGACAAGCAGACTGTTTTAGTAAAAAGAGAGCCATGCTTGGGGCAAGTAAACCTCTGCAACACCCTAAAGCCCATTACCCAGCTTGGGGCAAATAAACCTCTACCACACACCCTAAAGCCCATTACCCCAGCTTGGGGCAAGTAGACTACTGCCACACCTGAAGGCCCATTACCCCAATTTGGGGTAAGTGAACCTCTTCCATACCCAAAGGCCCATTACCCCAGCTTGGGGCAAATAGACCTCTACCACACCCTCCAGCCCATTACTCCAGCTTGGGGCAAGTAGACCTCTACCACACCCTCAAGCCCATTACTCCAGCTTGGGGCAAGTAGACCTCTGCCACACCCTAAGGCTCATTACCCCAGCTTGGGGCAAGTAGACCTCTGTCACATTCTAAGGCTCATTACCCCATGGTTAAGAGCCAGCTGTGCTAGTTAGCCTGCAGCCATTGTGCTTTATCCGCTGCAAGAACTGCTTGAACCAAGGCTCTTACCTGTTTTCTTCAGGACTTGTAGCCCACAACATTATCCCTAACGTCCANGAAAACCTTAAGTATAAGAGGGACAAAAGAAGTAGTCATTGCCCCGTCATTTCACTTCTGCAAAAGCAAGTCGGTAGACCCACAGCATGCAGGCTTGCCNTGTTTGCACCAGAGAGTTCTCATCTATTTGTCAATCAGCAGCTCACATNCAAGATTGCTAATGTCCTGTCTGTCCATCATGTCACTCCACTGCACNCTCTCTACCCAGTCATCCATGAACACCTTACTGTGCACACTCCAGTTTTCACATGACTCCCAGCAATGTAAAGCAGGAAGCAAAGGCCAAAGAGCACTCCCATAGTCTCCATTTTTCTACAAAGATTACAGGGCCTATGTAGCAAGAGCGACTAATGCACTGAACTCAGAATCCAGACTTCTGAATTTTGAGAGGAAGACATTAAAAAGGAGTATTCACTGGAAGAAGAAAGATTATAATTGTCACAAGCCTTGAAAAAGAGCCTGTGACTGCTGTGGTAATTATTTGGATAGCTCAACCCAGGAGGACAACCAGACCTGACTCCCTCAGGGAATGTGCTAGGCTTTTGACCGAGTGAATACACTTTTCCGATCTTCCAATCTTTTCCTTTCACACATGTCCATCACCTTCCCTGCTTCCCTGGCTGCACTGTTGACACAGCTGAGGTGTTCTCACAGAAGACCCTCTGACGCTTACTGTAGGTGATCAGCCCTGCCACCCACACACCTTCCTAAAACATTCAGATGCTTCTCTGCTTANTGACATGTGCGTGAGCCACTGCACAGTAAATCTCCCAAGCAGATGTTGCCTCAAATAACCTCAATGGCACTATTAAGACCAACTAGGAACAAGGCCTCGGGAAGGCTCAGTCAGCCAGGGTTGTGTAAGTGGGCTTTAGCAATAGGGCTTCGGGCTCTTAAACCAGGGATGACTATGACTGCTAAGAATAGCTATCACTTATTAAGTTCCACAGGCACCAGCTGCTTTGTATATGAAATAGTGATGACAGGTAGCAGGCATTGGTTGTATGTATTATGTGCTAGGCAGTCCTGGATGCATTTCATCCCTAACNCCTTCCATGGCTACTTAAGGGGTTGACACTTCAGTACAAAATGCCTGAGGAAACTGGTATAGACAGATGAAACAACCTGCAGGGTTCAGGAAGCAATAAATGTGGGTGATACACCCAGAAGCCTGGCCTCAGTGACTATGCTCCATTACCCTCCCTGAGCAGCCCTTTTAATGCTCAGGACAACTCCATTTCAAACACCCACTTCACAGGTGAAGAAACTGAGATACAAAGACACAAGCATAGTAACAGCTAACAGCAGGGAACTTCCTCCGGTCNGTGGGACCCCCCACAGACAGCCTTGTCTTTAGGTTACAGAGTTCTGTTGCTCCACAAACCTGGGTGGCTGTGTGACCTTGAAGAGGGAGCAAAGTTTCCTACCTCAACCACCACATGCCTACCCAACCTTCACCCTACTGTAGGAGTAGTATTCAGTCCTCTCATCTGAAAACTCTCCCGTGTATCCCTCCTGGGGCATGCAGGGGAAGCGGGTGGTTGCTCCACAGGGAGGTAATAAAGTACCCCTTATAATGTTTCACGGTTTAACCAACCACTTTAGAACGTCACATCTGATACAAACGTAAACATCAGGCTCTGGACTCTGTGGTTCCACCTACTGCAGTGGGTGGGGATTTTTAGTGCTCCAGATGAGGGCAGCAGCTTCCGGTGCCGAGCATCCCAGGGCTCTCTCCACAGAGCTCATCAGAGAGGGATTGCCTGGAGGAAATTTCAGGGCAGGAAGACAGATACCTCGGAGCTGAAAGGTCTCTGTTGCCTCTCCTGCTGACATGTGAGATCTGGGATACGCTTTCGAACATTCTTCTTGGTCATTAAAATAAAACACAGAACAATAAACCCCACATTTACTGCCTGAAATTTACTGAATTTCAATTTTCTCTTTTTGGTCATTAAATATGTACTTATGTATNACATACGTAAAGGAATCCATGTCAGAACTCACCAAGGTGTGTGGGTTGCTGACATCAAGACTTCCCCGGGTGCTCTAAAGGGACGGTCCTGCGGGTGACTGTTTATAGACACTGTTTCCTTACCAATGCCAGAAAAGTTAAGTTTTGAAAGAATCTAGCATCTTTCATCTGTCAGTGAACCTTTTTTCCAATAATTTTCCACATGAAAAAGACAAAAGTCTTTATGATCAGAAAAATAGAGCGTGAAGTAAATAAGGATTGAGTTCATAAGGCTGAAAGATGAGTGTTAAGACCTCGAATTTTCAGACACCAGCGAAGAAACTCAGCCCAAAGGGATGGACAGTTATCAAGGACGACCCATAGTATCATAAGTAAACTGCGCTACAATAAATACTGACGTATGCCCTGCCTTTTTTATATTAAGAATAGATAGCTTTCTTGTAAAATTCTTATTAGTCATAAATTCCCTTTGCTACCATGGTGACCTTATAGTTCAAAATGCTGG
>LZPO01017440.1:186349-197364 GCA_001675575.1 Neotoma lepida
GTGTGTGTAAGTTCATAAAGAGGGTTGTGCCTATGGGAATGAAGTTGCATGCTTTGGAAAGACTTGATAAAAACCAAGTACTACACAAAATAAAGTTGCAATTGATCGAAGTACAGGCAAAGTTGCAATTGACCGAAGTACAGGCAAGAAAACTTTAAGATATTGAAAATATAAAAATGTAGGACTATTCGTTGCTTTTNTCCTACAGCTTTTTCTATCCAGCTGTGATGCCATGCCTACAAATAATTACAATGGCCAGCATGGCAAGATACCCCCAAAGGTCCAATAGTGGCATTTCTATCTTGAGGATAACCAACAACTGTCTAACTGGATTTGGGCCTTGCTCAACAGTTTGTGCCTAGTACTGTAAACCTAACCAATTACNCATGGCTGGTGAGGTCATGGAACCTAGAAGAGAGACTACTNCTGCCACTTGCGGAAACCAGTTTNATTTCTAACTGCATTCGAAATACTTATCCTTATATCCACAGATAAGTGGGGCCCTCACCCCTAATCAAAGAAGCTTCTTTATGCAACAGGCTGAGACTGGTACAGATGCACAACTGATCACATCGCAGAGAATAACTGACCGTGGTGCGCCCCTCCCCGCCTGACCACGTTGCGCCCAGCCCCGCCTGCCCCTTGGTGCCCCTGGCCCCGCCTCCCCGCGATGTGCCCGGCCCCGCCTGACCACGGTGTACCCAGCCCCATTGAATCATCTACAACACACCCCCTACCCGTAAGGCTCAAGGAACATCTCAGAAGAGGGAGCAGAAAGATTGTGAGAGACGAGGACAGGACAACTGTTGAGAGACTGTGTCTTCTCATCTAGGATGCAGAATCTGTGTAGAAGACACAGAGGTGCTTGTGCTCACAGATACACACCAGGGAAACCAGCAATGTTAAACACGCGGGGTTGTCTCTTCAAGCGGAGAGATGTACACTCTGTTTTCCACCCAGAAGGCTGAGAGTGAAGGTGTTTAATAGCCTGGTGACCTCTGCTACCTTTATGACCAAGACCACATCAGATCCTCCCCCAGACCTTTAAAAGGAAATATGGGCTAGAGAGATAGANCAGTGGTCAAGAGCATTTGCTGCTCTTCGAGAGGACCCATCTTCAGTTTCCAGCACCCATATCAGGCAGCTCGCAACTCCAGGAAATCCAGTGCCCTCTTCTGGCCTCCTTGGGCACTGCCTGTACATGGTACACATACACACAGACATACATACATATGTACAGGACNAACACACACATGACACAAAAATTAATAATCTTTTTTTAAAAAAAGAAAATATATAATTTAGATTAAAAATCCTCTACAACGTCATGCACTACCAAAAGAAATCAGGTGTAACACATTAAAAACACACGTCTCCAGTCAAAGAGAATCTGGCTCTTCCTCAAAACACTGGTAAATAAATACATATTCAAATGTCTTTATTTGAAATAAAATGCTTAGAATGTACACCTATCACTTGTATGATTTTATGCTTTAATTAACTTTTTAATTTCCTGCTAATTCCCATTCNGATCCTACAGGATAAGAATCATTCTATGGTTGGTTTTAATAGTTGCATACTCCAAATTCNCTAGGAAGGAGAGTGGACAATNGGGCATTTCAATAATAAATGTGACAGCCAGGCATGCATTTATTGGGCACAGGAGGCCTAGGACAAGAGCTAGCCAGGATTTCAGCTTATGTTGGCAATAAGTAAGCACTAAAGGGAACAGTATGAGGGACCTTAGCTGAGCAGTAGGGTGGGGTTTCCAGGGGCGCTAGGTAGGGGTAGGAGAGAAATAGGGAGATGGGTCCAGAATTAGGACCCATGAGGTACACAAACAGAAGGCAGCCGTGAGCTGCCCGAGGATGCTGGGAAGGTAGCTGCCTCTTGCTGCCAGCCCCACTTTATGCTGTTAACAGGGCACAGGCAGCCTTGGCTTCAAGCTGATCTCCAGAGACAAGAGACTGAAAAAAGCCTCAAGGTGCATCTTGACCTAATTCCACAAGCAGTGCNGATGCTGATATTAGTTCTCATTGTGAAGGAATTTGACATGAATTTCTAGCCTGTGGGTTAGCCTCATTTTACTGAGTTATTTGAAGTAAGAAAGCTAAATATTCTTCACTTTGAAAACATTTTCCAGGCATGACTCCTGACAGGCCTTTTCTGTACTTACAGGAAAGTCCATATATTTTCCAATGCCGCCAGGCCCAGGAAAGGATTCTAATTCCTCTACCGATGCCATATCTCAAAAGCAAACCTCACATGCCTGCCTTGTGCATAATCATTGTCTCCCAAATCACATGAATCAAGACTTCAACAATCCTCACTGTTTACTAAAATGGTCTATTTAATATATTTCAAGAAAAAGACCATAAAGCTGGACTCATTTGTACAACAGAACTCTAACTTGAATCTTTGATATATTCAAAATTAACTCTCTAGAATTCTGTGTTTTCTTAGGCAAATTGAGCCTCACAATGAAACCTTCTTAAACCTGTAAAGTTATGATCTTGTGTTTGCTCATTGGTTTTCTTTTCCTTTTTTCCTTAATTGGTTCATTTCCTCCACATTAAGCATATCTGAGAGTTGCTGTTGGGTTTTATTTTGTGTTTGTTTTTTGTTGGCGGATATAAAAATGAGGTAAGATATGATTATTTGGAAATTTAAAACAAGAGCTCAGTATCAAAACCAAGTAGCAATAAAGTAGTGCATTTATAATTGCTATCCCAAAGCTGTTGATCAATGATATCGAGAATTCAAATGGTAAGGGCCAGTGAGATAGCTCAGGAGTGAAGGTGCTTGCCACCAAGGCTGACAACCTGAGTTCAATTCCCAGAACCCACATGGGAAGAAAACAACTGATTTCTGCAAGTTGTCCTCTGACTTCCACATAACCGCTGTGACATGGACACACACACACACACACACACACACAGAGAGAGAGAGAGAGAGAGGAGAGAGAGACACAGACACACATACACAGACACACAGACAAACACAGAGAGAGAGACATAGACACACACACACACAAACACACAGAGAGAGAGACAAACACACACACACACATAGACAAACACACACACAGAGAAAGACATAGACACACACAGACAAATACATACACAGACACACACACAGAGACACACACACATCCACACACAGACAGACAAACACACAGAGAGAGACATAGACACACACACAGAGACATACAGACAAACACAGAGAGAAGCATAGACACATAGAGACACACAGACACACACACTCACATGCACACACAGAGAGAGACATAGACACATAGAGACAAACACATACACAGACACACACACACATAAACATCCGCCTTTGTTAGAGTGCNGCAACATCTCAGAAAACNAGGGCTCGAGCAGGGTCTTGAGGGCACAGTAGAATCAAGAATCTAAGAGGTACAGGATAAATGAGGGGAATTGGGAAGCAGACAAGGGAATGGAAATGAGGGGAAGTGGCGGGCAAACGTGGGCATGAAAATAACTGTTTGTCCACAGAACTCACTAGCCCNGTGTGTCTGGAATAGAAGGTTGGAGAAAGGCAGTTGGCAGTGGTTGAGCTGCTCTCATGAGGCAGGTAGTTAATATGCCTTTGTTGAGTTTAATTGCAGTCACACTGGGGAAAAAGCCTGAAAGCCAGCCTGTGGGTAATGGAAAGACTTTGAAGTTTCTCCATCNGGGCCTGGGAGCNTAAAATTACATCAGAAATTCAGGCTGTAGTTCAAGAATAACAAGGGCCTGGCTTGTGATAGACACAGCAATTGGTCCAGAAAAGGGGACCTGTGTACCAAAATTATCTAGGCAAAGTGAATCCATAGATATCTTTGGGAAAGGATACCTGGAAGAAAATGTCTCCATTGTGATGGCATTCTGAATGTTGAGATGTGAGTTAAGTGTTGGGCCTACAGGGAAACTCCTTAAAAAGGGGTCAGAACTGTGTGCCCTTGTTACCCTTTTCAGAAAACTGGAAGCACTCTTCATAGCCATGAAGAAAGTCTAGGGGTCTTACTGAGGCCTGGCCTTGCTGACGTTAAACCACACTACCAATTGCAGCACAGACCACCCAGCTCTCAATATGACATGAGAAAATCTAATGCCCACTTTGTTTAAGCCACGGTTATTCATTTGCTGTCATAGATAGTCAGGGATACCTGAGCGCCATTCTTCACCTTAATATTCTAGTCCTTTGTCCCTTCTCCAAAGCCCTACCCTGTCCTTGCACTCTGTGCTCCAGAAGACAAAATACGCTCCATTCTGTCAACAAGGTGTGTTTTATTAGGGTTCTCTAGAGGATCAGATCAAATGTTTGTACACATTATGCAAATCTATTTATTGTGTTCCGTTATATACTAGGGGGTGGGGAATCCAACACTGGCCGTCTGCTGGCAGAGAACCAAGCAGCTGTCTGATCATCTAACGGGAAGTAGTCCCACCCACATGAAAGGTTTGGATCGTCCCTGGAGAGCTACAGGCACTGAGTCCACGTTGAAAGGCCCACAGTCAGCTGCACACTCACCAGAAGGGGCTTGCAAGCAGAAGCAGGCTGCCTCCCTCTAGCTTTTCCTCATCTGACTGACAGCCCACTGGAAGGGGCCACCCACATTTAGGGCAGGTCCCACATGTAAGTCACCTCTGGAAATGGGTGGCACATGGGTGTATTCCACCAATCCTTAACATCTCTTCATCTAACTGTGGTATGAAAACCACAGAAACCCTCCGGCTCAGCAAGCAAGGATGATAAGCAGCACCATGGCCATGTTTGTGGACNGCCAGAATTTGTACCCTGCCCTTGACCAGAACTCTTGGAACTTCATAGTATTCAAGAATCTTCTCACCTGCTTTGCCAGGATAAGACACATCCAGGTTGCTATGGTGACTGCATGCAATGGATTGATGTTGGTAGGCAAGGGATTAGAGGTAGGTGAACCCTTTATGCTCCAAGTCCTGTCCCAGAGGGGTAGGTTTTGTGTAGTGTTCCCTTTCAGGGTGTGCTGTGTGGCCCTACCCCCTAGAAGAGGTGCTGTTGGAAGTCTTATGCTAGTGGAGTTCTGAGATTTAACTCCTTTCACCAGCCTAGAGCCAGAAATTAATGTAAATTATACACAAGTTCTATTTATTCATCCTTGAATTTGTACAAAAGCCATATCTACTATATCATGCTTGGCAGGCCTAGATGATGTATTGTTGAGAAAATCAAATGGGATAACATATGTGACAGAATGGTTTTAAAATGGTAAGGCACGCCAACGTTGAAGGCGTCATTATCAACAGCTTTGAGCTTTGGGGTCGGAGTACATTTTTTTTATATGCAATTCATGTTAACATGTGAAAATATTAAATTGCTCTCGGTTGCACTTTCTTTGGAAGTGAGGAGAGTGGAGTCTACAAGACTTCACACATGTTCTCTGCCATTGCAGTTGACTTGTTAGGCCCTGACATCATTCAACAGAGAGAATACATGCCCCGTGTGCTACTAAACAGCTACTGATGTTTGTGGACACTAACATTAAAAAAAAACATGAACCCTATTAAATTGCTTTCAAAGGAGTCAAAAAAGGCAAAATAACTTCTCCTATCAGACACCATTGCAGGTTTAACATGAACGTAGAACACACCGAGAAGCCCATTGGCTTTGCGGGCCTTGTGGCTGGGGGCTCAGCCATAGCCACACAGCTGCATCTAGGGGTTCTAATTTTGGAACTAAACCCAATAAGACTTCTATTTTGGCTCTAAAAAGGCCTTTCTCTTGATGGGAATGTCTTTGTAAATATGTGTTGCTCTGATTGGTTGATAAATAAAGCTATTTGGCCAATGGTGAGGCAGAAAAGGTTAGGGGGGACATTCTAACTAGAGAGAGAGGAGAAGAAAGCAGAGTTGTGCAGACGCCATTCTGCCATCTAGAGAATAGCATGTAACGGCGCACAGGTAAAGCCACGGAACACATGGCGACATAGATTTATAAAAATGGGTTAATTTAAGATGTAAGAGCTAGCTAGCGAGAAGCTTGCCATGGTCATAGTTTAAAAATAACATAAGCCTTTGTGTGTTTATTTGGGTCTAAGGGGCTGAGGGAGCCGGGCGGGACCAGAGAAACTTTCACCTACATTCTCTCATTTCCACTCTTGTCTCATTTAATTTTTTTTATTATTATACAACTACAGTTACTTAATAAAACTTTTTGAGACATGAGAATTCATTCAGAAAATAATTCCGTGGTAAAGTATCTTTTTGGCAACAATTTTAAAGAGGCCACTTTCCACTCATTCTTCTCTTTAAAGATGATAGAAACTGGAAGGAGGAAAATTAAGAAGGAGGGAAGGGAGTTATTGGATCCTTCAGAACATCTGTGACCGGAAGCCCCAGGCGAGCAGCTCAGAGCCACAGGAAGCAAAGGGCCTTTCTTCCCAGCACTCTCTTCAGCTGTGTGTATCAAGGATGCTGCATTCCCAGATCGCCCTCCATTTAGTGAAGCTGAACAACAAGGCCCCGGACTGTGTCCTAGGCCTTGAAAACATGTTTTCTGATTTTGGAGTTTTGACTTGTCGCCACTGTAACAGGCCAAGTGTGGCTGTGGCTCTACCCCTGTAGAGTCCTACAGCCTCTTCTCCTGGAGTAGATTATTTCCTGAGATGGTTCCCAGACGTGGAGTAGGAGAGGCCTGTAAAAACCAACCAGCTGTCGAGAAATAATATCAAGCCAAAGCCTGCCAAATGTTCCACATTCTATCATCTACCATGGTCTCTTAACAAAAGCTTAGCATCCAAAAGGATTCCTATCAGGTCAGGTTGACAATGTGGTTAGAAGAAACAGGAGTCTATAGTCTGGGGTTGTATTGTGTGTATCAGTCCTCTTATAACATGATGTTTCCAATACCTGGGGCAGAATAAAATATGTCAGCAAGACAGGCTTCCTCCTGACCTTCAGACAAGAGCTATGATTTTAAGCCCTTATCAAAGGGACACACAAGCAAATCAAAAGAAACACATTGAATTGAGAGAGGGGAATTTCCTCTGTAGTCTAAAGGGGATGCTTCCAGAAGACTGCTGTTTCTGAGCTGCCAGTGTCTAACTACCAAATAAATTAGAGCCTTTGGGGAAACTGTAAACCTCATCAGTTAGAGGTACATTAATTCTTCTGAGTCACTGAGTGTCATTAAAGGATTGACTGGCCCCAAACATTGTGGACTTGTCTGGGGCCTGAAAAAATATAGCCACGTCTCAAACAGGGGCCAGGTAGCTGGAGAGTTGACCTTCCTGGCCTCGTCTGTGGAAATCAGGATCTGATAGCAGAGCCAAGAAGCAGCTTTTCCTGTACACCTTATCAGGTCTCAACACAACCAACCAACTCGTCACCCTCAAAGGGTTCTAACACAAGGCCAGCACATCTCAGCCCTTTTCACTAGTGCCTCCATAAGGAGGATTTTTAGACTTTTTTTTTTGCCACCCCTGCCCCCACACAAAATAACATCAAAGAACTAGGGCCTTACCAGGTAAGAATTGGGCCATAGACCGTTTTCATGTGAGTTTGGTGTCCTTGTTTATAATATACATGTTAGACCAGGTTGGCACTGCTGATGTCTAGGGCCAGATACATTTTTTGCTATGAGAGGCTGACCTGCGTCCAGTGAGGATGTTCGTATCAGCCTGTGCAGAGAGAACATCGATGCTTTCCACGCACTAGCTGCCTACAGCACTGCCCTCACCTGGAGCAATGAAAAACATCTCCAGACCTTAGCAGATGTACCCTGGAAGTCAACATTAGTTTCATTGGGTTTTTATTGTTGTTGTTATTGGTTTTTTTGTTTCTTGGTTTTTTTGTTTTGTTTTGAGTCTAGGCCTCAAGTAGTCCAAGCTGGCCTCAAATTGATTATGCGGCTGAGGATCACTTTGAAATTCTGATCCTAAGTGCTGGGATTCTAGGCATACGTGACCACACCCAGCTTATATCGTGCTAGGAGTGGAACGCAAGAGTTTTTGCCTACTCAGCAAGCTTCCAACCAGCTCAGCTAAATTCCCAGCCCACATTACTTTCGTCAATACATAATGAACAAGAAGGAGGCTCGTGGAGGTGTAAAGAAAGTAAGACAGGACTTTTGGCAAAGCACAGAAAGAGTGTTAAAAAACAGAAACTAAGAGAAAGAAGGACTGGGCAAGAAAATGTAGCGTAGAAGGCAGGGGTCTACAGGGCCAGGGCAGGGAATGCTGGGAAATCAGACTGCCCACTGAGCTCACGGTCCTTGGCTGTTCTGCCCACTCTGCCCTTAGGGCTCTCAGCATTGGCCCTGTGGCAGTTTATTGGGTTGTTTTATTTATAATTCTGTGGATTGGTTTCCTGATGTTTAATCATTAGCTGTGTTTCTTTTAGTCGTGGATTCTTGAACAGCTCTGGCAGAACCTGTCCTGGCTGAGAAGGAGTTGCTAGGCAACCAGACCTCAGCCTATAGCTGAGTTACCAAAGCGTCTGCCAATCCCTGTCCTAATCCACAATACTCACCCTCCCCTAGCTGACTCTCGGCAAGTTAAGAAATGTTCTAGCCTCTCATTTGCAAACAGCCCCGCCCTGAACACACCGGACCACACATTGTTCTACTTGTGTGTGTAAAATGTGTGATAAGATTTTATTTGAAAAAAGAACTTCTTGGCTTAAAATAAAAACCTTGATTTTTTTTAGGCAGTGTTAGTGATATCAAGAGCATTATTTCCCACACAGGGCTGAGAAAAGATCTGCAGGTACAAGGACAAACACAGACAAAATGTTCTTTTGCCTCAGAGCATCATCACCGAGGACCCAGAGGATCTAAGGGACATCCCTTGAAAACAAGCTGCCAATATGGTTTTGGTGCTAGAAACTAACAATCTTGATGACACACCCACCCAAGGATGGCCACCAGTGCATGAGCACCATGTGTGACGGTCTTTTTAAATCTGTGGGATGTAAAGTGGTCTCTACTTGTCAGTGCTGGAGGAGATGAGACCAGGACAGCAGAAATGAGGAAGGTGGAAGGCAAGGATGTTTGTTTCCTTCAAAAGGAATGACCAAGAGATGATTTAATACAGACAAGGAAGGAAGGTCGTCTCAGCAATTTCCAGACATCATGATGTTTGCATACATTTACTCTATAATCAGTTACAGTGCAAGCTAAGACTTAGCCTCAAATGTTTATTCTTCTCCTTTTGTCCATGGTAATGACATTTTCAGCCGGGCTGACAGCACTGCAAATAAACATCACATTTCGCATCTTGTATAAGGCCTTTTATCTAAGTTCTGGTTGAGAGAAATGTTTCTTGGGAAACTCTGAGGCTGTTGACCTCTGCTTCTCCTTGCTTCAGTCTGGACAGTCAACTAGTGGCAGGACTATGAACAACTCTACTGCATGACCAGATGACTGTGGAGATGAGAACGGAATCCCAAGAAGCAAAGGCACAGAGTGTTATACCTGCTCTGGACCACCATCACACTCACAGGTGAGAGACAAAGGAGCCATCTTGTTTGAGTGTCCATTACTGGGGCTCCCTGTCACTCTCAGTTTTTACCTAATTCCCAATAATGGATAACAGCCATTATCCTTCCAAATGAGGGAGCTGAGGCCTAACTGATACATATCTGTCCTAGTTAGGATTTCTACTGCTGCAATGAAACACCATGACCACAAGCAAGATGGAAAGAAAAGGGTTTATTTGGCTTATACTTTCACATTGTACTCCATCATTGAAAGAAGTCAGGACAGGAATTCAAACAGGGCAGGAACCTGGAGGAGGACCTGATGCAGAGGCCATGGAGGGGTACTGCCTATTGGCTTGCTCCTCATGGCTTGCTCAACCTGCTTTTCTATAGAACCCAGGACCACCAACCCAAGGATGGCACCACCTACAATGGGCTGGGCCCTCCCACATTAATCATTAATTAAGAAAATTCTCTACAGGCTTGCCTACAGCCCATTCTTACCGAGGCGTTTTCTTAATTGAGGTTCCCTCCTTTCAGATAACTCTAGCTTGTGTCAAGTTGACATAAAACTAACCAGCACAGTAGCCAATACAGTTCAGAATGCTCTTCATTAAGTGCCAGAGCCCATTTCCTTTGTACTCTCTGACATTTAATTTATCATATTCATATAGAGCTCGGTTGTAGAATGAAGGTGTCATTGCAATTGTCCATTTCTAAGACAGAAAGATATGGATTCATCTTACAGTGTGAGTTTGGGAGACATCTTATTGACCCATCCCTAACCAAGAGAAATCAACTCCATTATTGAATTTGCCTTTTGGGTCAAATATAGACCTGCCTGGCATGGGATGACTCAATTTTATTTGGTCTTCTTTGAATAAACATCTAATAAACACCTCCCAACTATTAGGTATTGTTCATGCACTTGGAAGAAAGTAATGAACAAAACACACAGAAATTCCCACCCTAAGACAATCCTGGGAGTGGGAAGATAATAAATTATTATTAGTAGTTATTAGTCATTGTCAACTGATAGTACCTAGGGGTGGTAAGTGTCAGACAGAAAATTAATTCAAGCAAAGGAGTTGGGGATAGCACAATGGCAGGAATGGCAGCAATGAGAAGGAAGGGGCATTTCAATTTGTCTCCTTTTTTTTAGATTTGCTTCTTTTATGGGCATTTTGCCTGTCTGTATGTGCACCATGTGTGTGCCTAGTGCCTATGGAGGTCAGAAGAGGGTATGGTATCTCGTGGAACTGGAGTTACAGATAGTTGTGAGCCACCATGTAAGTGATGGGAACCAAACCTGGGTCCTCTACAAGAACAAGGGCTCTTAGCCACCAAGCCCTCTATCCAGCCTCCACATTTTCATTTTTTATAAAGACAGAGCCCTAGTATAAAACATGTAGATATATGTTGTACTGGCCATCTTTCTGCTTTAGCCTTTTCAACTCTGGGATTATAGACATGTGCTTCTACATCTTTCCGTCCTTTCTTTCCTTCCTTCCTCCCTCCCTTCCTTCCTTCCTTCCTTCCTTCCTCCCTCCC
>LZPO01017441.1:3557-16732 GCA_001675575.1 Neotoma lepida
AAAAAGAGATAACATCCTTAAGATAACATATACATTTATAACAAGAAAACTACTATTTAAATTAGCAGTAGCCATGCCCTAAGAAATCAGTATCTCACAGGTAAAATCACTGGACAGTATTTTCTGAGTACACTATGACAGGCACAGTTCTTCCCACTAGGGCTACATCAACGAACAAAACAGAGGAAAACGTCTTCCTCTGTAGAGCTTAACTACATCCCAGTGGCACAGACACAGGTANAATAAACAGCACATTTGATAGCACTAAGTGCTAAGAAGGACAGTATAGCTAGGAAAGGACACAGAACATGTCCACACAAAGGATGTCATTGAAATCATATGGCAACAGGTCTAACTGTGAACTAACTGACCAATGACTGACAGAGGGAAGGAATAAACAATGTGACATCCATGGAAACAACATCCCAGACAGCGGGAAGAGCAGTCCAAGAGCACTGGACCAGAGTGCTACCCAAGAGGCTAATGTACCCAAACCTGAGAACTGTAATTAACTAGACAACCCTTACCCAGTGGTCCCAGTAGTCCACAGACAGGCTTCTCACAACTCTGCCCCAACTGAGTTCAGTACATAGCTGCTGTTTTTAAATGTATGTTTCCTTAAGTATCTCCTTTTAGTCTAGAAACCCAAATAGGGCCAGCCATACAGCTCTACTCAACAGGTAATTCCCGGGATGTCAATTCAGATCTAGTCCCTCACATGGCTCATGCTTATACAAAACCCTCAGTGAACTTGTAAAACTAAGAAAGGTGAAGCCAGCCACTAGCTTGATTTGAAAAGGACAGACAGATATAAGGAAAGGACGAATTAAGTTTGCAGGAAAGTTACCAGGGGTTAGAGAAAGGAGTGCAAGAAGTAACGGATGGACAGGAGCACATCCAATGCTAAAGCAAAGGCCGGGCACAGGCCCTAAGATTCAGGTTCAGGAAACAGCAAATAAATTTCCAGTAGTGGGAATACAAATACATAAGAAATAAGTAAAAGAATCTTAAGATGTCAACTAAGCTGAGATACAACCTTTGCTACTAATTCCAATTTTCTAACAACTCTATAAATAGCTGCTTTGGGGACCATGCTTAGAGTGTAGAGAAAGCAATGCAGATATGAGACAAGCTCAAGTGAGTGAGATTTAAAACAGAGCAGAAACCAAGAAGATGTGAGTAAGAGGAATATACACTGCCTGAAACTCTGCACAAATATCTGGGGAGGGAGTTGTGCCCCACCACTTATAGACTAGGACTTTAAAAGATGAAGGTGTACTTGACACACCCAGCTGGATTACACCCAGAGAAGCAGAGTACAACAGGCAAGGTGCTTGAATGAAAGGTGAAAAGCAGAGACCATCACTGAGATCATCAAGAGCAGTTAAACACTTCACGTCAGGGTGACCTTTCTCTAGCCCTCTAAGTACGTTAAAGAACTGGAGAACAAAGGAGACAGAAGAACTGGAGAACAAAGGAGACAGAATTATAGGTAAGATCGATCATATGGATGAAGGTCCAAAGCCAGGAAGGAGGGTAGCCTGCTCAGGGAACAGTGCAGAAACTGGCCTGTTTGGAACACAGAGTACCAACTGGCAGGCGAGACCACAATAAGATTAGCCAGGTAAGATGACACTAGATAGAGGAAAGCTCTGAAACCTAGGATGAGAAATCTGAACTTTACTTCACAAGCACTGACGGGAAGGAAAACTGCTTTCTTCTGTTTTCATGGTTTATTTATTTAGCATAGCAAAATATTGTGGCAATGTAGACTGGTCCCTTTCCCTGAATTAGAACTAGCCTGATTTCCCACTATGCAGATCATATTGCAGACTCTCGGGTACACTCATGACTTCTACGAAGATAAGACCTCTATTTGCTTCTCCAACACCTGCCAACAGTTCTTAAGAGTTCTTCCACAGCTCTGTGTCATTTATTCCTTCCGTAACACTAACTGAGTGTCTATCCTGGGACATATCCAAATGAGGGATTTAAATATGATTCAAAGTCTCCCTAGTTCAGTGGTAAATCACTTGCCTAGCATGGACAAGGCCTAGGTATGATCCCCAGTATAGCAAAAATAAAAGTCAAGTAAATTGGAAAAATAAGCATAACTTAGTCCAAATGCCCAAGAAATTCAGAGTCTGATGTAAGTAGAAGCCAAGAAAACAGACCAGTACAAAACTAATTGGTGGGTGCTAGAGAAGAGGAATCTTACAGTGTCAGAAAAGCAAAGGACAGATATGACAGGGTGGGGTTAGGAAAGACAGAACACCTAGCAGAAATCTTCTTACTGACCTAAGTTTTGAAGAAAAATAACACAGTATGGAGAAGTGGTTGAGATGGCACAGATCAAATCAGACCCTCAAAGAAAGCCTATTACACTCAACAGTCTACAAGTTAATTGCACATGGCTGAGTAAGTACAAAACAAAAGCAAGGACCAAATGGTAGCATGGGTAAGCTAGGATAGTAAAGTGGCTGGACACGCCACTGTATCATCTTACACTTTTAACATTTCATGTTTAAGTCCCTTTTCCCTAACAAGAATATAAGCTCCTTAAGATGGCTTATGTTTTTTTTTTTAAATGTTACACATATCTGTCTCCTACAGCACAGAAATACAACATCCTAAACAAACAATTCCTTTTTAGTGATTAAGTGACTTCTGCCCATGAGTAAAAAAAAAAGTCAATTGTTTAAGGAAAAGTGGGAAAAGTTAGCAAAATAGTGGTAGGAAATGATTAGAAAGAAATACAAAGTAATCTTCTGGGGGAGATGAAGATGTTCTAATTTGTAAGATAGAAATATAATACAAATGTGTCTATTTATTTGAAAAAAGATAACTAAGAATTGCACATTTCAATGACTATAAGTTTTACCTAAAAATCTATAAAAAGGATCAGGGCACAAATAGATATGGATAAAACAATATGGGTAAAGTTAATGGGAGATTATTATGTTCTACTTACTCTGTATATATATAAAATTTTCCATAACAAAAGAGTGTGTGTGTGTGTGTGTGTGTGTGTGTGTGTGTAATTTAACAGGGTGATAAAAATTACACTAGCAGAATTTTAAAGCAACAGAAAATTTAACCACTCTAATATTTAGAATAATGTTGCAACATAACTCCTGAAGTGGTTTTACTAGCTCTGTTACCTACCCAACTCCAAAAGAATATATATTCTAAGGCAAACCTACTATTCACAAGATGGACAAAATAAGGACTAGCAACCATTTATCACTTAGTCAAGCACCAGACATTAAAATAATTAGTTCTGTTACCAAATACATCCAAAGGCCAGTAAAATAAAGGTCAGACTCTTCTAACCTCCAAACTGTGAAAGCAAGGTAGGGACTGAAAGATAAACATAAGGTCATGGAAGCACACAATATCTAATATATATATTAGATACATACATACCTCTAAGAATGTAAGTTCAGTCATTTTATCTCAGGAATTTATGACTCACATTTATCTGCCCATAATCTGCATTTTCACCCCTCAAAATATTAACACTTAAAACAAAGATTTCACTACTCATCCCAATACGAAAGATTAGCAACTCTATTTTGTTCATTAAATTACCTGTTGCATAATTCTATCTCCAGAAAGTTAAACAAAGTTTCTCAAAAAGATTTTTGGAATGTTAGATGAACAGTTTCAATTACTTAGGAAGATAAATTATATTATACTATGTCACCACTATTGCTACTATTTCCCATTAGATTATGTTTACAACTCCTTATACTCAATAATCCACAGCATTATAAATCAGTGAAGCTGTTGGCTTGGACTGTGACTGGAAAGGGACAGGAAGGGGTTTCTAGGGTGCTGATAATACACTGCTTCTTGATCTGGGCAGTGGTTACACAGGTGTGTTCTACTTGCACAAGTCTTACAAGCCTGACATTTATGCTAGATGTTGTTTTCTGTATGTAATGTAATGTCCTAGTAAAGAGAACTGTTCTTAATTTGTCAGAGCTGTTAGCAGTCAAGTTCCCTCCCTATTAAAATGTCTGTTCTATGCACTGAAACGCTTCTCTGCAAGAAAGAGAAGTAATTTAAAGCATTTAATATTTTCTATCAGCATATTCCCAAATAACTGATAACTTCTAACTGCAAATGGGAGTTCAAAAAGGACACAACCTAACAGAAAAATACTGACGAGTTAATCCTTTCCTCCCACTCACCCCCCCCCAAAAAAAGACTTTTAAAAAAGGCGAATAGTTAGTGTATAACGGTGATGCAGATCATTATTTTGTAAAGCTGATGTAGGAAGAAAAAGTACAATGCTGCAGACAACAGGCGAGTCAACGCAGATAGAAGGACAAAAAATACTTCATGGAAAGGGTACTAGGAACCCAGTGCTAGTATGTTGGACCAAATTCTAGATAGTTCAGGCAAATCAAAAGCAGGAGACAAGAGTACCCGCCCAGAGGGTTGATGAAATAAAATGCATGGCGGCATTACTCTAAGACTGAATATTAACTATCCAAAGACTAGCAAGAACGCTTAGGAAGTAACTTTTTCTCATTCACGCTGAAATCAAAAGTGCGACAAGAAATAAAACTGTGCCTGTAATCCCACTACCAGAACCCAATTCAATTCTCTTCTTCTTTCCTCATTTCCCCAAAGTTCAAAGCAAACTTGAACGTTCTCTCCAGGCAGGAATCAGTACGGTGTAATTAACAAGTGATCTTCACCTAAAACACACTTCAACCTTTCACCTACAAAGCCGAGGGAGGAAACTTTGTCCTCCACACACCACAGCTTTTCCAAATGAATTGTCAGGGCGTTCGCTGACCAGTTCGGGAGACGAGGGTACCACTTTAGAAGAAAATCGTGCCCAGTGGACCTAGAACACCCCCCTAGGAACGCCCTGGCGACTCTGCGCCGCCACTACTCCGGAGTCCAGCCCAACCTGGTGCCAGGGACTCAGCCAAGTGCGTCCAGCCTGGAGAGTAAAATGCCCACCCTAACGTAACGTCCACCGAACAAATCCTTCGAGCTCTCTGTGGCGATGAGATGGCAAAACCAGAAAGTTGGCAGACAGGAGGGAGGTGGTGAGGGGGCGCAGGGACACGGCGCGCCCTCTTCCCTCCCACAGTCCGGGGACAGCGCGGTGGCCCCCAGGCCGAGGGCGGGGGGAGGGGGTCGCTGGCCTCGCTCCGCGGGCACCCGCGCAGCTCGGGACCGGGAGGAAAGAGCAAGGCGCGCGCCCGGAGCACCGGCTCGGGCCCGGGAAGGCGGCGCGGCCGCGAGCCTCACCCGTGCAGGCCGAGGGCGCGGCGCCGCTTGTGGAGCAGGCAGAGCAGCAGGAACGCGGCCCCGGCCAGCGAGGAGTTCCGCGCCGTCAAGTACTTGCTGAAGGCCGCCATGGCACCGGCAGGGCGAGCGAGCCGCGGGACAGGGGACGCGCGGGCGACTGCCTCGGTGCAGGAAGCGCGGGGGAAACTGGGAGGAGAGCTCGGCGCCGAGCGAGGGCGGGGCCGGCCGCGCGGGAACGCCCCCCGGCGCGCGCCGCCGCGCCGAGCCCACCGCGGACTTTGGCTCCTCCGGCGCGCGCGGGCGCGGGCGCGGGCGCGGGGAGGTCGAAAGGTGTCCCTGTCTCCCGGGGGACGCTCTGCGCACGCGCGCGGACCCCCGCGGGCTCGCCGGAAACGCGGCGGGCAGCGGTTGCCGGTGCTCGGCGCTGGGTCGGTGGCTGCCCCCGCTTCGGTCTTGTGAGCTCCGCGTGCACACACCCTAGCTTTCACAAGACCTGGAAGAGCGGGCCAGGCCTGCGCCGCGGACTCGGTGAGCCCGGCCCCTCCGCCA
The DNA here is from genome assembly GCA_001675575.1 of Neotoma lepida. Lineage (NCBI taxonomy): Eukaryota > Metazoa > Chordata > Mammalia > Rodentia > Cricetidae > Neotoma > Neotoma lepida. The sequence continues at coordinate 9,381 of LZPO01017441.1, forward strand.
TCCCCTGGATGAGTCGGTGCCACCCTCTTAAAGAAGCCGGGGAAGGAGGGGAACGGCCCCATCCTAGAGCCTTACAAGGCTGGAGGCGCGGTCATGATTTGCAACTTAAAAGAGTGAAGGGAGACCTGGGAAGAAAGACTACAGATCAAATATCTTATGCCAAGTCGTCGTGTGTTAGGATCTCTAAGAGTTCTGTAAAATCGGTTTAGGAGAACGGGCCCATCATTCANTTTTTAAATATGTAGTAGAAAAGAGTGCGTGACAAAAAGGAGTTTTAAGGGAAAAAATTATTCTTTTTTTTTATAGATATGTGCCAGGGATGGCGAAAAAAATGTATTTCTTTATGTTNGGTCTGGTCAAAGAAAGTTTGAGAAACACTGTTCTTTGCAAAGGGACATTCAGAAAAAACAATCGTGCGTTGTATTAATGCTGGCCTTACTCCCAGAAGCGAAGGGCCTTACAGATTACAGCATTCTTCTCCTGTCCCACCCCTATCACGCAGGAATTGTTATCCCTAGCATTTAGTCTCGCGCATGCACAATAACTTAATGAATGGTTGGTTTCAGTCGAGGAAACCGTAGAGAAGCAAGTGTCAGTCAGAAAGGAAGCTTATAAAACCTCACACAATACATACACGTTTGAAAGTTGCCTACGAGTTTAACCAATGAAACAGTGGTGCCCTAGGTGTTTTCTCTGTGTGAATGGGTGNTTGGTTAAAGGGTTGTGAGAACGGCAAAGACCAGACACGACGGCGTGTNCTGTGTACAGGTGCTCAGTCGGTCAAAAGTCTAAATTACGCAAAAGTAAAGCCTCTACCAAATCCTCCATATGCCATTCGTGTATTTCCCATTACCCTGGGAATCATTTAGGTAATTAGGTATGCCTGGCCCAGAGAATACANGTATGAACAATCAATCCTTTATTCTCCAGAGGCTGGTACAGAAGAAAAACATGAAAAAAAATATGGATGAGTTAAGTGTCTTGTTAGAAAAATTAACTAGGTGCTATGAGAATACCAATAAGAANAGATTTAGAATTTTTCTAGAACTTGACAAATACACCCTAAGGCCAAAGGAGTCTACCAGCAGATGGGAAGAGGGGATGCTGGTTCACTAGTGAACTGCAGTGTGGTGTAAAAGTCCTGGGGACCTGGGGAGAAAATGAGTTTGTAATAATGAAAGGAGTGCTTCTAAAACTGACTGAAAATGTCATCTGTGAGGAAATAGACTTTAAACATTCAGAAAAAAAGAAAGATAATAATCCACAGACAAGATATTCTACAAAATACCGTTGCTCAAGAAGCATAGAAGATTCTAAGGGGCAGGAGGAAAAAGGAAGAAAGGGAGAGAGGGAGGAGAGAGGGAGAGAGGAAGAAGGAAGGAAGGAAAGAAAGAAGGAAGGAAAATTGTACAAGCTGCCATGTTTTCTAGTTGTTGATATGTCCATCTGATAAAAACCGCTAAGGGTTGGTCCAACAAAGTCAGCTTTACCAAGCTGATGCAAAAAGGGACACCACACAACAGAAGGATTGTGGCCCTGATGCCCAAAAAATGAAAAAATTTCTACACTTAGTATTAAATCTAAATGAAGTAGTACTTGAGAGGCTCAAAGCAAATCAGATCTCCTTCCAATATTAAACCTGAGCTGAAAAGTAGACTCCAGGTTCTATTCCTTTGGAAACAAAGTTTAAATCAGTGCAGAGTATTGTCTTTAAACCCCTTGTCTCTAAATTTTGGGCTGTCTTAGTTTGGGTTTTGATAGCTGCCATGACACCATGACCAAAAAGCAAGTTGAAGAGGAAGGGGTTTATTTGGCTTATACGTCCACATTGTAGTCCTTCATTGAAGGAAGTCAGAACAGGAACTCAAACAGATAGGAACCTGGAGGCAGGAGCTGGTGCAGCAGCCATGGAGGGGGTGCTGCTTACTAGCTTGTGTTCCCATGGTTTGCTCAGCCTGCTTCCTTATAGAACCCAGGACACCAGCCCAGGGATGGCACCGCCCATGATGGGTGATAGGACTGCCCCTGTGAATGTTATGGAGGCATTNGANAATTGAGGTTCCCACCTCTCAGATGACTTCAGTTTGTGTCAAACTGACATAAATAAGACTATCCAGCACAAGGCTACTTCTCTAAGTCAAACTTGGGTCATTCAAATCCTCCAAACAAGAAGGCGTTTTTCTCCTCTCAATGATACAATCTCAGANCCCAATGTTTAGGATTTTAGAGGTGAAAAAATTCTCCAGCACTATGTNATTAGATATGCAATTTTTTCAGACTCACATNTCNTCATGCCAAATAAATATAAGAAAGAAAAAACAGGATTTTATNAAGCATTTTCCAGGAGACCTGGCCTTTAAAGAATTTGAGCTACTGAGGACAGGGGAGATAGGAGACATATGGAGTTGGAGAATCAAGAAAGCTTTCTGAAAAGAACATGTGGCAGCCAACTCTCATGATTGTTCTCCTGAGCTTTGCCTCCTGGTGTCCTTGCCTTTGTGTCTNTCCTTCAGAGCTGGTACAAAGACTAACCTGATGGTGTGTGACTCTTGACTGAGATCCCAACAAGCATCATGACTTCTGCCTTGATCTCCTGGACTGCTNTCTATAGAACAGTGGTTCTCAGCCTGTGGGTCATGATCTCTTGGGGTCCCATATCAGATATTTACATGATGATTTATAACAGTAGCAAAACTAGAGTTATAAAGTAGCCATGAAATAAATTTATGGTTTGGGATCACCATAACATGAGGAACTGTATTAAAGGGTCACAACATTAAGAAGGTTGAAACCACTGCTATAGAGGGAGCCAGCTGCCATGAGAATTCTCTGGAAGCCCCCCCAGCACCAGCCTGACAGTCACTTGAGAAACAGACCTCTCTCTGCAGTCAAATCTTCAGAAAACTACTGTCTCATGAATGATCCCATCATACAACTCAACTAAGACGCCCCTAAACTCCTGACTCACAGAAGCTGTGGAAAATAATACATGTTTACTGTGCTAAGACACTAAACTNGGAGTGTGATCTTTTTGCAACTGATTGATTTGGGTCAACCCTTAAAAAAAAAACTGGGACATTTAGAAGAAATAATGGAATCAAANTCACAGAAACAAAAATGAAAGCAGCTCAAGGAGGATGGCAAAGGCTGAGGTTCGAGGAGGGGTGTGAAATGAGGGAAAAGACTGAAATGTTTAATATCAACTTGTGGAAGGCATAAGTACCGAGGTGTGATTTGTTCTGCGTGCGAGGATACGTATTATGTACATCGTGTGGAAGTTTGGGGAAAGCCTAGGACCTTAGCTTTGATTTAGGGCAGAGAACATGCTTATGGAGCGTGAAGGGTAGACTGAAGGAGGAANCACCAAGCCNAGAGACCAGTTTACACACTTGTGTGAAATATCTAGGTAAAAAGGTAATGAGAACTGAGCCAAGGCAACACCAAGCAAATAGCAAGAGAAGGATTCTGTGGGTTAAATTTGGATAGGGGGTAGGTGATGTTGCTAATTAATAGGAAGAAAACTTTTTAATTGACTGTGGTATCTCCTGGCTGAGAGGATGGTCATATTTACTCACAGCCAAAGGCACAGAAGTGGTGCACACTCGTCATGAAGGAGAATGAGATGCAAATGAGCAAACCCCGTACTGTTTTNTCCCCACCAGGGTAAACTCCAGGATCCTCAACACCCCCAGGAAGCCAGTTGCAAGAGAAGCTCTGCCTACCTTTCCAAACCTCCCACCACCACAGGAAATAAGTGAATACTCCAGTCACTTCCTCCCTGGAATGTCTTTTCTTTCTGCCTTAAATACCAGATACTTCCTACCCTAATATCCCTATTTCCAACTCAGTTCATCCTACAAGACGAAGCTCTCTTTTCCAGATTCTGGTAGGATCCTTTGAGTCATCTCAAACTTCAACTTCAACTTTTGACAAAAAGTCATGAAGCCCTCCACCCATGAAGGCAATGATGTATAGAGCTTGTGTTCCAAATAGGTGAAAGGNAAGAAGAAATCGTTTAATATCTCAAGAAGTTATCTGGTGAGTCATGCATTGAGAGAACACACCTAAAAGTAAATAAAACAGCCCCGCCCTCTCGTGATGAACAATTAGAACAAGACGATAATCCAAAAGGAAATGTAATAAAAGCTGTGCTAGGTATATAATCAAAACTATATATGAATCTGCAAGAGGAAGAAACTAATCCAGGCTAGGGACTTGCAAGGAAACAAATTGATGTTGCCAGATGTTTGCTGTCACCTTTGCATTAAAGGCAGGCCCTTAACCATTCCTGCCTGCACTTGTGTGCTCAGTCCCTTCCTTTGTGAACTTGGTAAGGTACAGAGCAAATTAAAGTTAGTGTTTATGTTCTGTCTAGCAACCCAGTCATCCTGTGGAGGCCCACAAAAGTTTCCTAGTGAGATCTGAGCTTGCTTCACCCAGCAGGGTTGCATCAGAGGATTGCTTGGCCACATGTATGGTTACTAGGTGATTGGAAGGGTTTGCACTTGACTGTGCTAGGGGGAGGTCTTTGCTCCAACCCTTGGCATTCCTATAAAAAGCCCTTTAGAAGAGACAGAAGGGGTTGGTGGAATAAGGATCCAGGTGCTCCAGAGACTATCCTGTGTTTCTATCTGTCTCTCTCTCCCCTCTATATTTCTGTCTAAATCTCTTACCCTCACTCCTCAAGAGTAACCTGGGGAAAAACGTGGGACCTGGTCTCTCACATCATCCCTCTCCTTACAGACCTCAATAATACTCGGCTTGACTAGATGTTCAGTTCAACATCATCATCCTCTTTTGAGGGCCCACATTGCTACAATGAACCCACCTATGATTGGATTCCTCCCTGCATGTGCTATGTCAGGTCTCCTTCCTAGAAACAGAACTTGGCACAGTACCCTCCTCAGGCTGAATCTTGCTTCATGAGGCACAGGCCCAGTATCTGACTCCCACATTCTCCACCTCTACTCACCAGAATGGAAAATTGCNTAACTGAAGACAGTCTCATATAGTCTAGGNTCGCCTTTAACTCACTAGGTAGCTGGGAATGACCTTGAACCTCTGATCCTCCTGCTTCTAAGTCCTGGAAATACAGGTTTGCACCACCATGCTCAGTTTATGTAGTGCTGAGGAGCAGATCGGGCTTTCTGAATGTTAGGAAAACACTGAGCTACATCTCCAGCCTAGAAAAAATAAATAATGACGCAAGGTAGTTTTAAAGTAAAGTTCCTACAAAGTCCAATGGACTCTTTATTATTTTCACTTTTATAATATAAAGCCATAGTTTCACTAATATAATTACATGTCATAGTAATTCGTTTGATATAAGAAACATAAATTGTCTTACAATGAAATATGTATATACATTAACTCATACTGAACTATCTGCTCTATCTAGGTTATAAAATGTGTTAAGGAGTTATTAGTGGTTACTGTCTTGAGGGAGAAAAGACAGAACTCCACAGCAGATGAAGAGAGTGAAAGTACCAAGCAGATGCCACAACAGGCTGCTCAGTCTTCTCTCAGAGATCAGGCCTCAATTTCAGTTTCCTGAGACTTNAGCAAGCAGTTTCTGGGAGGGCTATGACATAGTCCTTGCAGTAGCTCCCTTTCTGCACTTACTCTGACTGCCCAAGGTTCAGCCAGTTGTTTACTGTCTGGGACCCCTCACCAACTTAGAGCTACGTGCATGGGTCAATGTGAACGTGTGAGGCCAGCCAGCCAGCCTCCACAGCAGCTCAAGGACAGAGCCTGGGCCACTGAGTCAGCCCCCATAGTCAATACGTGCTAGGCCAGCCACCCTCCATGGCAACTCAAGGACAGAACCTGGGACTTGTCCAGGTCTGCCCAAAATGATAACTGTAACCCCCAACCAATAAATTCAAAGGATACACACCCTCACCCAATCATATGAACCCTCACCCAATCATATGACGCAAAGGCTAGTACCACCCTGCTTGCAGTTTTTCCCTTTAAAACCCCTCACTCTGAGAGCTCAGGGCCGTCCTCCTTCACCCCCTGTGTCAGGGTGCTGGACACGGACCAAGCCCCGGCTTGCTTGTTATCAATAAACCCCTGTGTGTTTTGCATCGGGTATTGGCTCTGTGGTAGTCTTGCTCAGGGGTCTTGCAATGGCGGGCACAACAAGAGCAGGGTTCATTTGAGGATGAGTGTGGTAGCAGGTCTTGTTACCTTTTGATTCAGGAAGGAAGTCTTTTATTTCGATTTGCCCTAGGCTTAAGTTCCTAGGACCTGGTACTTTTCTATAATACATAGAACCTGATCACATCAGGCTGGCATGTAAAATCCTTCAGCTACTGTCCATCATGTTAAGAATAAAGTACAGGGCTTGGAATATGGCTCGGTAGGTAATGTGCTTGCTGTACAAGTGTGAGAGCCTGAGTTTGAATCCTCAGACCCACATAAAGCAGGACATAGTAGCATGCCTGTAATCCTGACACTCCTACTACAGGCTAGGAGGTAGAGACAGGAGAATATCCAGAAACTCAAGAGCCAGCTAGTTTGACAGATACAACAGAGAACAGAAAAAATATGCCCTACCTCCAACGAGGTAGAAGGCAAAGACCAATATCCAAGGTTGTCCTCTGACTTCCACGTGCATGCTGTGACAAGCAAGTGCTCTCACACATGNACACACATACACACGCATAAAGGTTTAAAAAGGAAGGAGAAGAAATACAGCTGGGGGAGGTGGCTTATGCCTACGGTTCTAGCTACTTGGGGACTGAGGCAGTAGAATCTCTTGAGCCCAGGAATCTGGCCAGCCTTGGCAACATGGTGTGACTCTCAACTCAAAACCAAACCAAAAAGAAGGAAGAAAATACAAATTTCTCAGCCACTGAGCAACATCTCCATCCCTTACAGGTGTTTAATCTGGCCCTGGCTTCCTTTCCCTCCAGCCACACGGGGTTCTTACTCAGGAGCCTAGGCTCTGCCAACCTTTGCATTCTGACGAAACAGCCTCAAACCTTAATCTCTGGATCCATCCGATACTGTTTGGTTTTCCATGTTTAACTCAATTTCTGTTTGTTTTCTGTCTTTTCCTATCCACCTGGCTCCTCTACAAAGCAATTATAGTTCTGTGCTATATTAATTTGTTAACTTGACTTCTGCTCCCCTCAAATATCGAGTTCCTTCAGGGAAAGGGCTGCAGATTTTGTCTACAAAGGGACAACTAGTTAATAAGTTGGGCTGTCTGGGCCAGAGAACCTCTGTTGTAGCTTCTTGGCTTTGTCAGTGAACAATGAATGCAAGCATGGGCAATAATGTACATGAACAGGCTATGTTACAATAAAACTTGATTACAGCAAAAGCTTGAATTCAATATGGTC
>LZPO01017441.1:30140-54481 GCA_001675575.1 Neotoma lepida
CGTGGGCTGACCCTTTTTTCGATAAAGTGTCTCATTCTGAAGCCAAAGCCAGTCTGAAAATGCTAAGTATCTCAGCCTGGCCCCCCCTCTCACTTCCCCTCCCCAGCTATGCTGCCATGCCCAGAAGAAAGGCTGAAGAGCATGCTATAGGCAGAAAAGCCAAAGTGCAGGGCAAGCCACAGAGATCTGCAAGATCACCTGCTCAACATGTTTCCCCCAAGCATATAAAGAGCGCTGCAAAGAAGGGAGAGAAAGTATCCAAAGGGAAAAAGGGGAAAAACTGGTGTTGGCAAGGATTCGGGGAACCCTGTACACAACAGGGATGCCAAAACAGCCTAGGTAGAGAAAGCTGGAGATGCCAAGGAAAGCATATGCATTTTCCATAACTGTATTTCTGGGGACTGTACAGTTTGAAATTATATTTTAATCAAGTTTTACAAAATTGCNTAGCTTTACTTTACTTTTGTAAGCTATCTTGTTAGCGCACAGAGCACTTCATTGTTTTNTGGNGAGAGGGACAGAAGTTATTNACAGAATGTCACCAGAGCTGGCTCNGTGTAGAGAAAACATCTTCCCTGGCTAGTTTTTATAGACTTCCTCTTGGCTCCCAGAAAGGGAGAATCCCTGAGGTTGACACACGTAGCCACCTTGGCACCAAATGNCTTGTTGGTGTGGGAAAATTCCAGATTAAANTTTATGTTCTCTTCCACCTCCACCATACAAATCTAAACTCCCTTAAAGCCAGAACGCAGCCNGGACCTGANTCCCTGCAACTTGTTTGTCCATGTGTCAGGCAGCAGGGGCTTTGCAGTNACGTCACAGAGATGGTGACCCTCAAAAGAGCAGCATTTCCTTTTCTAAAAGATTGTGGGTCTTCGGACTGATCATTCTGTCATTGTCATTTCACTTTCTGAAAGTCTAAGCCAGCTTGTGGAAGGTGACTAAAGAGCACACTGAACGTGAGCTGCCAACCCGCACGCTCAGCTTCCCCGGTTAGAGCATCAGATGAAGGCATNGTTAGATTTTATAGCGCCTTTCTGGTTTTGACAGTCCACACAAGCAGGGAGTTTAAAAGTTCTTGCATACTGCTAATGATTGTCTGCCTGTGTGCAGCCCAAAGTGCCAGGGTTGTGTGTGGAAAGTATCTTGAGTAAAGTGAGATAACAGTTTAGCCCGAAACAAAAACAAAAACAAAAAACAAAACAAAAAAACAACAGAGGAGTCAAAAATAAATGTNCTCTTTCTCTTTCTGTCTCAGTCTGACATTGTCACGAAGGCACACACATAAATCCTAACAACCAANAGATTAAGCGGAAATGGAGCTACTAGAGGCATCCACACGCGCCTGCAGCAACAGATCCTAGCTCCTCTAAATGCTAGCCNTNTGATTGGCTCTGACCTGCCCAGGCCTGGTCTCTGGCAGAGTCTCCTCTAATAGACTTAGCCAGAAGTCTTTCACTTCGAAGGAGTGGTACCCGCAAGGCTTCATGGCTCTCACACCTGTGGACTAAAGATCCAGTAATAAGTTTGTCTTCATTAGAAGTCTTTGCCAGCTAGTCTAAAACACCAAGGTCTCCCAGTATAAACTCTGCTATCGCCCATCCCTCTCCACAGAGTGTTTTATTGTAATACTTAGCAAATCACTGGCTTCTGTTTCCTTGCATTTATCTGTTTCACAAAAGTATATCTTTTTCTTTTCCTTTTTCTCTTAACAGTCCCCCTTCAGTTTCAAGGTCAGTACTTGAGAGAGATGCACAGCTCTGCCTGAAAAACAGCTGCAGGGACATGAAGCTCCCTGCCAATGTAGCCATAGCTGGAGAAGGCCAGTCTAACTGACCTTCTGTACTGTTCTCAGAAAGGATCTCAGCCCGCAACACCAGCCTACCAGGTTAGGTTCTGCCTCAAGTACAGGCTCAGGGCAAACTGTGCTGCTACTTGGGCCTTGTGACTTTATAGGNCCAATTGTGTGGAATATTCCTTTACACTGTGTAAATTACTCTGTGGTTTGTTTAATAAAGAAGCTGACTGGTCAATAGCTGGACAGGATAAGATTAGGCAGGAAAACCAGACTAAAGACACTGGGAAGAAAAAGGGCGGAGTTAGAGGAGTTACCAGCAAGACATAGAGAGGAAACAGGAGGTACAAGATGAAAGAGAGGTAACACCATGTGCCAGAATGTAGGTTAGTATAAATGGGTTAATTTGTTGTAAGAGTTAGCTAGTAACAAACCTAAGCTATTGTCCAAGCATTTATAATTAATATGGAATCTCTGTGTCAGTTATTTGGGAACTGGCTGGCGGGAAAGAAAAGTCTGTCTACACAATTACACTTCTGTTAGATATAGATGCTGTCTTGGTTGGTTTTTTTAGGAATTCGACACAAGCTACAGTTATCTCAATAGAGGAACCTCAGTTGAAAAAAATGCATCCATCTGTGTGGAGGCCCACAGAGGCTTCCTAGTAAGGCCTTACTCAAGGTCAGAGACTCTGAGCTTGCTTTACCCAGCAGGGCTACATAGTAGGATGATTTGACCACAGGTGTGGGTACCAGGTGTTTTGGAGGGTCTACACTTTTCTGTATGTTGTGCTTTGAAAGGGGGAGGTCTTTTGCCTCTCCTCTTGGTAGTATAAAAAGCCCATTAGAATAAATCTCAAGGCAACTGGGTATTGACTCAGGGCCCTCCCAAAGCTNTCCTATGCCTCCGTCTTTCTTATCNTCTCCTTCTATCTTTCTATCTAATACTTCCTCANTCCTCTCTCCTCTCCCCAAGAACCCTTTGACAGAGCTGGACTCCAACAGACTCCCACATCTGTAAGCAAGTAGGTGGGGGGAATCCTCTTGANTAATAATTGATGCCCAGTTCACTGTGGGGCCTGGGCAGGTGGTCCTAGGTTGTATAAGAAAACAAGCTGAGTAAGCCATGGGTATTAAGCAAGTAAGCAGTATTTCTCTATTGCCTCTACTTCAGTTCCTGCCTCCAGGTTCTTGCCTTGAGTTCCTGCCATTTTCTCTCAGTGATGGAGTGTGACCTGAGAGACATAAACTAAAACAACCCCTTTCCTCCTCAAGTCGCTTTGGTCATGGTGTTTTATCACAGCAGTAGAAGTCCTAACTAACACAGATGCCTTTGGCATCTCCTAGTTGACTAAGAGGATTCCACTCTGGACTTTTCTTTATGTGACTTGAATAGTTTTGACTGAATATACATATGCCAGTAGCCATGTCAGAGCAGCAGGTNGCAATTGAAGTTCTAGGTGTCAGCCCACAAGAAGAAATCTCTCTGATGGGTAAACCTCATTAAGCAAGGTCACGAGGCTACAGACTCCAGAATGTCTTTTGCTTCTGTTGTCCCTCTACATGTTTGCTGCTAGTATCTTTCCCTAGTATCTGGCATGGTGTGAGTGGATGTAGGGAGTCCTCCACTGCCTATATTATAGTGTGTTTATCTCATGAAAACATCCTGATCTACTGGGCATTTTTATTTATGGATTGTCAAGAAGATGATTCCTCCTTAAGCTGTACTGTCTAATTAATATTAATAATGTTANCTTATACAGAGTTTTGATGAATAAAACAAATACAAGGAAATGCTACATGGTCAGGGTCTATGAGTTCCCCCTAAGGAGCTGCTTCAGATCACAGGTCAAATTAATGATTAACTATGAACCAGACTACTTCAAATTCCTTTAATTTTACTGCTGAGAAGTGTATGCACCACTAGCTGAAACAAAGCTTCAGAATAACTTTAGATTAAGCCAGATACCTTGCTATGGTTTTTAAGATAAACAACCCCAGAAGAACAATCTATAGTTCACAAGGACACACAGCTGAGCTATCTGGCTAGGTCATAAATACAAACAGTCCAATTATTGCTAGCTGAAGGTTGATTAACTCCCTTGTACCCATTCCTGACCTCAATTTGCTGATATGGGTTTGTACCCTGAAGATTCAAAGTTCAGCTGACTGACTATTTTTTATGTAAATCTAGAAAGAGAAATAACTTTTTTTCAGGGCACTACAGAAAGGGAAATTCTGACTAGTCAGAATTACAGAGAGTAATTTAACTCTGTAGCCCCAAAACAGGGAGCTGCAGGTTTATTTTGTGGTCCACACAGAGCAGAAAGTACATTTTAAGACTTAAAGCATTGCCAGGCAGTGGTGTGCACGCCTTTAATCCCAGCACTCGGGAGGCAGAGCCACGTGGATCTCTGTGAGTTTGAGGCCAGCCTAGTCTACAGAGCAAGATCCAGGACAGGCACCAAAGCTACACAGAGAAACCCTGTCTTGAAAAAAAAAAAAGATAAATAAATAGAAATAAAGCATCATAATGCCATAGTAGCTTAGAAAGTGCTGACTGAGCTGATGCTGAAAGATTTATGGTAGCTCAGGAGGCTTGCCTGAGCCTGAACTAGAGGATTTATGATATACCAAGAGCCNCCATGCCCAGAGACCTGGCACTCTCTGGTGACAAGCTACTTAGATATATTGCATGTGAATTGTCTTGATCATGTCTTTACCTATAATCTTTCACTTAAGAAATGGAATGTAACCTCTTTGTGACTTCTGTATTGCCTGAAAGAGTTTGTTGGAGTATATAAGCTATAGAAAGACATGAGAGAACAGAGCAACAAGAGAGAACAGCATGAAAGGAGAATAAAAGAAGGAAACCATCAGGAGAGTGTGTGAGTGTCTTCACTCCCTAAACCCCTCAGATAGAAAAGTCTTAGTATGCCGACACTGTGGATTTCTTTTGAACCCTGTGTTGCCTTGGGGCTGGTTTCCACAGGTGGCGATATACATATTTCATTGAATTTGATTGCATGTGTGTTTTCAGCTTCNTTCTCCCTTTCTTCCACCTCTTCATTACTCTTCCTCTTTCTGGGTAAGTATATGTTACACACTTATTATGTGCCAGGGATTGTGTTAGTCTATTCTTTGAGTCCTTTTTGTGTGTATGTATATATATATACATATATGTGTGTGTGTATGTGCATATTCATGTGTGTGCAGGTATACGTATGTGCACACAGGCATATATACACATATGTGTGGAAATTAGAGGAAAACTTCAAGTNTCATCCCTTGGGAGCTATCTACACTGACTTATTTGAAGCAAGGTCTCTATCACTGGCCTAGAGCTTACCAAGTAAACCTGATTGGCTATCTAGCAAACCCCAGGAGAGCCTCTTGTCTCTGCTTCCCCAGCTCTAGGATTACAAGAACATACCTTGATGCCCAGACACCCAGCTTTTTACACCGTTTCTGGGGGTTGCCCTCAGTTCCTCATGCCTACACAGCAAGCACTTTACTAACTATGCCATCTCCTCACCCCCCAGACTACAACATTTTCAGCAGTCTTCTGAATTATGAAATACATTTACTCAAAAGACCATTTTGTAAAATNATAACCCNGTAATAACAACACTTGTGGCTAATTTGAAAAAAGAAATAGGACCTTGGCACTTTCCTTCAAGATACTTACAGATTAGCCAGCAAACAAGCTGTGGGTATCTGCACACTGAAAACACTTAGAAGGTGTGTTATAAGAGCAGCTAAGACTTCATGGCAAGTACCAATTGTTATTCCTAGACTTTGCACCATCTGCTGCAGTGATTATGTGTTGTGATTGTCTCCTACTACAGTTGTCTCCTACTACAGTGTTGTAACTAGAGAGGACACAAAGCACTTCTGTTCAATCAGCCTGCTTTCCCCTAGGCAAGACTGTCCCCCAGTCCACAGTGCTAAGATTTAGACCTTTCTCTTGGTTACAAATCCTACCTNATACTGCCTTGGCTCCCTACTCTGCTCCAAATTCCATAATTTAAAGCTGTCTTCACCCTAGTCCTCAGTAATCTGGGGAAACCCATCCATCCCAATGTCACTTAACTGAGGACTCAATTCCCTGTCATCAGGCAGATGTTCAAGATGGCAACGCTCGACTCCTTTCCACGGATGCTATAAACAGCCCTAACATATAATAAGCCCAGATAGCTGTTNTTAAACTGCTTACAGGACAACTAAATTGCTGGAAAGAATGTTTTGGGGCAAATTCAGCAAATTCTTCAGTCTTGGATGTTTTTAACTAAAATACACATGATGCTTTTCTTCCATTAGCTAGATTTAAAATAAAAGACTTTGATCTGATAAATCACCAAGGACATGGAATTCTAAATTTGCTTCATTTTCCTCAAGTCTGCTCACCTATTTGCATATATAGGCACCCAACATTGCTTCAGGATTGGGAGCTATCATAGGCGAGGGCTCTTCTTCAAGCTNGAGCTTCCAGGAGTAACCTGGGCAAAAACACCTAGCTCTAATTTCAATGAAGGAAACACACAATGTGTGTTTTCCCCTCTAGTCAAAATCTAAAAAGTGAATCCTGCCTCTCTGTTTGTTCGCTCAGGGTCTCCTGGACGGTTTTGAGTTGTGTACTGACTCCAGGCTTTCTTAGGTGTGAATAAAACATAACCAGCATGGATGCTGGGATATCCAAGGGATAATCTTCCCATTTACAACCCTTTTTATAGAATATTTGAGAAGCTTGCTTGTATATATTCATTTTTCTCTGTTAAAAAGTTGTCTTCTTTTACAATTAGTCTTAACTTTCCAGACATCAACTNGTCTGGAGCTATCTGACAGATTACAAGAGACACCAGCATCTCTCACAGCCTTCCTTACCATTTTCAAGATCAGATGGACTCCAAACTGACAACCTTGATAAGATCTCAGCATCGCTCCAAAGGAAAATAGTCTTGTTCTGGAAAAAAAAAAAATGTAGGGCCAAAGGCATTGCAGAATTTGGTACTATGCCTTTCAGAGATCAACCTGGTACCGTGTGTGAGTATACTGAGGTATTGGATCAGAGATGGTGGCAGAAGGAGGAGAAGTAGAGGAGACGAGGTCCTTGTGCTCACAGACAAGCACTAGGGAAACCAGGTATGTTTAACATACAAGGCTGTCTCTTTAACAGAAGAGATGTAAACCTGTTTTCTGCCCAGAAGGCTGGGAATGGATATAGTTAATAGCCTGATGACCTGTGCTATCTATAGGGCCTGAATCTCCCAGACTATTATGTTTTTCCTAGACTCTTCCTCCCAAGACCTCTATCTAGAGCATTGCTTCTCAGTCACTAGAACCCATCCTTCTAGGAGGTGTCACATGTACTTTATAGTTTGATGACATCTACCATATCTGTATGATCCAAGACCACACAAGATCNTAGGCCCTTAAGCTGTAGANCTCATCTTTATGGGAGAGGTCACATGTACTTTGTAAAGGACTTTCCATGTAGTCACACTTTAAGCTTTAGTGTGCACATGGAATTGAGATCATTGTAACCAGGGAACTTTTACCCAAAATTACACTGTACTTAAATTTCCAATGGTGCCACCTGCAGGCTGAGTCTTTCTACCTCAGCAAACCTAATCAAGACAGTCCCTCATAGGCATGCCAGAGACTAAATCCAAAGAATCCCTCAGGTGTCCAGAGGCTTGTCTTCTAGATGATTCTAGGTCCTGCCACATTGACAATTGACANTAACTGTCACATGGTGCTGAAGAGCACTGTTAACTGAGAGACTCTGTGAGAACTCTCCTACAAGGCTGAGGCCAACGAGAAGGATGTTGTGGGATTGATGATAGGAGAGAAGAGGTTTCCAGAATGGCAGGGGTTAAAATGGCAAGACTTAGCTGTTAAAGAAAGGGAATGTGATTGTTGTAACAACGCGAGAAGAGAGTCTCTGGTGTATCTGTCACCCTAACCAATCGTGGGGTTCTGAAGGTCGATGAGGAGTGAACTAGAAGGTTATTTTGAATTGTCAAGAACTTGCAAACAGAAACCCTCACTGATTTTCACTGAGTAGAAAAACATGCCTGCTGTGGAATAATCCTTTTGTACACCNTAAAGATTGGTTGCTGTGATTGGTTTAATAAAAAAGCTGACTGGCCAATAGCTGAACAGGATAAAGATAGGTGGGAGAGCCAGTCTAGGACAACGCTGGGAGGAAGAAGGGCAGAATCTGGAGTCACCAGCCAGATGCAGAGGGAACCAGAGAAGAACATNCCATGTTAATAAAGGTACTGCCACATGGCAGAAGTAAATAAGGAATATGGGTTAACTTAAAATGTAAGGGCTTGTTAGCAATCAGCCTGAGCTATTGATGGAACACTTACAATTAATATTAAGCCTCTGAGTGATTATTTGAGAGCAGCCGAGGGACAGGAAAACTCTGCCTACATATGCCCTGTTCAGTTTCCAGATAAGTCACTTAACAGGCTCAGAGCCCATTTACTGAACAAGAGATGAATCTCTTTAAGGAAGGACATACACTGCAACATATTTGAAAAAAAAATCATCCCCTTGCCCTCCCCCCCCAAGTATCTAAGACTNTCTCGTAAATATGCATTGGCAAAAGAAGAAAAATCCTCAGACTTTTCAAGAACCTGTANTGTTCATGGCTGTGTCGATACAGAGATCAGAAACCAGGAATATTCCCATTATCTTCTGTCCAGAGAACACAAAGAAGCCAAGCAACAATGACATTTTAGTTCATGCTCTCACCAGTGAGTTCAGTGTATCAGTTAGACCCACCTTTGGTGATTTCTTTAGTTTATGACTATGGAATTAGAATATGACTAATAGTTGGCAAAGCTTCTTCTGCCCGTGGAGGAAGGGTCACTATGGTCAACTTGAAACTGTCATTCTCCTTCCTCAGTGATGTTAATATGTCAAAGGAATGATATATACTGGGAAGATCTGCACAGGTT
This sequence comes from Neotoma lepida, assembly GCA_001675575.1. NCBI lineage: Eukaryota > Metazoa > Chordata > Mammalia > Rodentia > Cricetidae > Neotoma > Neotoma lepida. The sequence continues at coordinate 38,906 of LZPO01017441.1, forward strand.
AGCAACACCATTGAAGACTACAAGTGCAGAAATAGGCANAGGAAACACTAGTCAGTAAAGTGTTGGCTGCTCAAGATGAAGACCTTAGTTCAGAGCTCTAGCACCCACCTGAAAAACTAGGCATGGTGGCACAAATCTGTAATGCCAGCTCTGGAGAGGCAGAGGTAAAGTGTGCCCTTTGAGCTTGCCTGCCAGCCAGCTTGTTTAGTGAGAAGGCCCTTATCCCCAAAGATAAAACGGAGAGTGACTGAGAATGACATCAAACATTGGCCTCTCTTCTCCTTGTATATGTGCACACATAGACACACGATGTGCAGGGGCACTCATATCCATTATATTTTCAACAATCACTAATGAAGACTCTGGACAAACTAAAAACTGTGGACTATGCTGGTTATGAGAGGGAAATTAACTAAATGATAGTTATGTCATATCTGCTATTTCAGAAATGGTGTCTCCCAGAAAAGAACAAGACATCCTTTGTACTGGGTGTTCAAGTTTGTTTCTTCTCACCCTCCATCAGTAAGGAGAATCAAAGCAGCTCACTTTTACATAGGAAGGACAGCAGAACATATTTCCCTTTTACATCTGGGCTCCAGGAACATTCTTTCTTAGAATCTGCTGGGACTTTCATGATCTTAACATTCTACAAAATTATAACTGTTAAATTAATGACATCATGCCAATTAGACCTGGTAAGCAGACAGCACAGAAACTTGGAGATGCACTAGAAAGACATATGAATGAAACCTAGGATAACTAAGAAAAGGATAAATAGCTGAATAACAGTGATGAGATTAGCTGTNGCCATAAAAACTGTCAAAGTGAAAGTGGTGTAACTTATTAGACTATTTTCTGTGTGTGACTTTAAATTATCTCTGCTGTCTTAGTAAGGGTTTCTATTCCTGTAATAAAACTCCATGAGCAAAAGCAACTTGGGGAGGTAAGGGTTTATTTCAGCTTACAGTTCTACATCACAGTCCATCATTGAGGAAAGTCAGGGCAGGGACGTGAAGGCAGGAGCTGATGGTGAGACCTCAGAGGAGACCTGCTTACCCACTTGTTCCTCCTGGATTGTTCAGTTTGTTTTCTTATCTATCTCAGGACCACCCACAATGGCTAGGTCTTCACATATCAATCACCAACCAAGAAAATGCCCTATNGACTTGCCTNCAGGCCCATCCTATGGAGGCATTTCCTAGGTTAAGATTCCTTCTCCCCAGATGACCCTAGCTTGTGCCAAGTTGACATAAAACTANCCAGCACATCAGCACACCTAGTCGTTATTGCATCAACCAGTTCTGGACAGGCTTCAAATGACTTTGCACAAAGCTAGGCTGCTAGCACTTCACCCAAATCTCCTAACTGTTGCTCCCAGCACTGGAGATCCTTTTAATGATTAGGTGTGANATATGAATAGGAAGCCACTTACCACTCNTGAAGAAAATAGGATTGAAAGGTTGTTAATAGCCACGAATCTGGGCTCATCTTAGTGTGGTTAGAGTAGTGTTTCCTNTTTCTTNTCTCAGAGGAGCAGCTCTGAGCGACATCTCCTAAGTTNACTCCTCATAAGCCTTTCCAGAACTGAACACCAAATGATCATAGTGGCCGTCAATTAAAAGTGGTTTTTTCCTTCCCTGTTTTAATTCACTCCTGTTCCATATGATGCGTTTCTTAAAAAATAGTTTATTAATATTATTATTGTTGTTAGCATACAAAGGGATGGGTTTCACTGTGGCATTTTTGAACACATGTATCATTGTATTTTTTTGTAGAATATTATTTTAAGATGTGTTACATTTGTTTATGCCATGGAACATTTGTTTAATGATGAAAAGATGTGTTGCATTCTTTTATGTTGCATTTGTTTAATTCTGTGAAGCTGTGATACTTTGCCTGTCTAAAACACCTGATGATCTAATAAAGAATTGAATGGCTAATAGCAAGGCAAGAGAAAGGATAGACAGGGCTGACAGGCAGAGAGAATAAATAGAAAGAGAAATCTGGGAGAAAAGAAGAAGGAGCAAGAGAACAAGGAGAGGAGGACAGCAGGGGCCAGCCACACAGCCACACAGCCACACAGCCACACAGCCACATAGCCACACAGATACCCAGCCACACAGCCTATCATAGAGTAAGAGTATAGGTAAGATATATAGAAGAAAAGGAAAAAGCCCAGGAGCAAAGGTAGATGGGCTAATTTAGGTTAAGAAGAGCTGGCAAGAAACAAGCCAAGCTAAGGCCTGGCATTCATAAGTCATAATAATAAGTCTGCATGTGTATTTATTTGGTAGCTGGGTAGTAGGCCCTCAAAAGAGCCAAAAGAGCCCAAAGCGTAAAAACAACCGACAACATTTTTGTGTTCCAATGTGGGCCTAGAAAGCTGAACACCTTACTTTGTTCTTATTCTCCTCTTCATTCCTCTTTCCTCCCTTCTTGCTATCCCCATCTACCCAGGTAAAGTAGCATTGCCACGGTGAAAGTCTATATCTACCGTCAAATTTTCCATTGCAGGGTTCTACAGAGCAAGAATAATCAGCAATTTCNATGAACCATGATATTTTCCTTTCTATAGAAATTTAATTTATTCAATAGCCACAAGGAACAGATCTTATTCTTTCCCTTCTAGAAATCAAGACTTTCTCACTTTTAGATGGTCAGTGAGTGGCAAAAACAGGCTTTGAACTGGGCACTTTGTAACTTCAAAGTTCATGTTTCCTCTGTGCTGTGATAAATTATGACAGAAGTCCAGAGAGCTTCTGGAGTATAAATAAATTAATCCTAGCAGGGGGACTCCGGGAAACCTTTTGAAGGAAGCAAGATATAAGTCTGGCCTTTTGAAGAATTCATGAGTGACTGTGGAGAAAGAAAAATGTTCCCAGGGAGAATTCATGTGCAAGTCAGAGAAGAAGCAATGGGTGGGGCCAGCTTCAAGGAACGTGGCTGCCAAAGTATTTGAGTTCATAGGCAAATTCTACCCAGTCCTAGCCATTCCAAAAGGTATGGTGAACTCTGCCTTCTATAACGTGGATCCTGGGCCCAGAGTTGCTTCTATGATACACTCTGTAATGTACAAGACANTCTTGTGGAAAGNGGGACTCATTTTGCCATCCCTTGAGTACAGAAACCAACCATCTTGGACAGCTATCCCTTACCAGGTAATATGCCAGTCATCACAGGTAGAAAGCCAGCATTATTTGGCAAGCCTCCANCTGGCCTGTGCTAGCCAGCTTCCTTGTTCTGTCATCAGCCCCCGAGAGGACAGTGATGAGTGTGTGCTGCTGTTTGGCCACAGAGATCTTTNCAGTTGGGGTGGCTTGCTTTGACACTGGAGAACTAATCACCTAGCAGAGAGAGCTAACTTCTGGCAAGTGAGTGGTGACTAGATGAAGCCAGCAGAAACTTCTGGGCTCAACCTGGATGACGTGTCTTTGACAGATTTTATCTTCAACGAGAGTTCACGGAGAAGTGGGAGGCAAATAAGTGGCTTATCAGGAGACAGAGAGCGCCAGATCTGNGGTGGAAAGGACTGAGCACTGCAAAAGCGAGCCATCACCTCCGCCCAGGGTGATTCCAGGGAGGCCAGGGGTTCACCAGCTCACTGGCCATTGTGAGTGATAGCTTGAGTAGGCTCTGCAAGCTGGAAGCTCCAGAAGCCATCATCTCCCAGTTACACTCTTGGAGCATTACCTGTCTTGCCATCTTGTTCCTCCAGTGACTCCAGCAAAACTGGCCTGCCTGTACATCTTCTNCAAAACAGAACCCCAATGAATCTAAAAACTACCTCCTCTTGGCCCCAAGCCCCCAAATCATTGAAGTTTCATATTTGGCTTAAGTGAAGGATGGAAAAGCAAAACTAATTAAGTTTTTTTTTTTTTTTCTGAGACAAGGTTTCTCTGTATAGCCCTGGTGGTCCTCGAACTCGCTTTGTAGACCAGGACAGCCTCAAACTCAGAGATTTCCCTGCCTCCTCTGTCCCCCAAGTGCTGGGATTAAAGGCATGTGCCACCACCACCCAGTCAGTTTTCTTGAGAGAAAGAAAATGAGGAGAAGAGGATTAGGAGGGAAGAAGGATAGAAGGAGGGAGAGGGAGAAGGTGAAGAAGAAAGGAAAGAGAGAGAGGAAAGAAAAGAAAGGTAATGGGAAAGAAAGAAGGGAGGGAGGAGGAGAAGGGAGAGGAAGGAAAGTCTGGAGAAAGGACAGTAAGTATATCCAGAAAGGGATGAGTGACCCGTGGCTGTGGAATTCAGAAGGCCAAGCAAGGATGTTCCACACTAAGCTACATGTGTCTAGAACTGGGCCTGTAGTTTTCCATCACTGTGTTGTCTCAACACAGTATAGCACCTGACATGCAGAACACTTAATGTATATTTGCTATAATAACTGACTGAAGATAAATCTAGAAACACAGCTGAACCAAGACTCAAAGGGCTGGTAATGCTAGGCTGGGTTTGACCTTTATCCCATGTGTAATAAGAAGCCAAATGAAGATCATTAAAAGAACAGTCTTATCACTATGAAAACATGTCCCTACTCAGCCATGTGTAGGAGGCACTGGGGACCATTGGTGGAATCCACACATCTGCATGGACTTCAGGTGGAATGTTACTGAAACCAGAAACAGATAGCAAACAGAAAGCCAGGTTACCAAATGAGTTCATACAACCTGGTCATATCTGAAATCAAATTCTGGCTCATCCATAAGCAGTGTTTTGAAAAGAACATTGTAAGCTGTAAGAGGTAAAGTTAGGTAACTCATCAATAACTAGAGAAAGTTTTGTAAAAACAAAAACAAAAACTTCAGACTTGTGTATACTCAATGAGCAAGGAATCAACTAGTAATTAGTTTTTCCCATAAAATTATTTTAAACTACAAATTTTTAAAAAATAACCTTGAGGCCATCTAGAACAAGTAGTTTATAAATAAATTTTGGTAAGGCCCTTAGACAAATACAGACTATATACATATGAAAATAAATATTGCATAACCATTATACTTGATAACTTCCAATGGCGAAAGATAAAAGTTGCTGTATTTTTTCTCCAAAAATGCATGTTACAGTGCATGCTTCTATAAGTGACTATTGTTCTTCTGTTAAGAAAGATATTTTTCTCTCATGTGCAGAATCTAGGTCTCAATTTCTTCTGAGGGTTTGATTTTGTGAAGTAAACCCATACCTAAGTTTGTGAAAAGGGTTCAAGAAGTGAAATTGATGTTCACAACAGAAGAGGTGAGATTCTTCACACTATCCAAAATAAAAGGATCCAGTGAGGGAGAGAAACAATAGTAGTAGGAGAGAGGAGACAGATGAGGAGTAGCCTGGTGCTGTGGGCNACAGGACAAAGGGCTTCACAAACTTACAGAAACAGAAATGCCTCACTCTGGTGTCTTTAAAAAAAAAAAAAGTGTCCATGAAGCCATCACCTAAACAGCAGGGACTCAAGAGCCAACTGCTNAGCAGAAGCTCAGGGAAGTAATCCATCCCAGATGACAGCAAGTCCAGTGGCAGAGCCAGAACACTCTCCCCGGCCCCTAGACTGTCCTAACCTGGCACTGGAAAGAAGCCCGGTGGAGGCAACATGGTGGCTCACATCAGCAAGCCCAGCACTTGAGAGGTTGGGCCAAGAGTCTGAAGCTAGCTTTGCATAGGCTGAAAGTGGGCTAGAAGGAGGAGGAAGAGGGGGAGGAGGAAGAAAAGGAAGAGGAGGAGGAAGAGCTGCCCTTAAATTGTGGAATGGATNTTCAGGCAGGGTAAGTTTCACATGGAAAGAAAGTTTACAAGTACAGAAGTAATGGCAAGTGATCTATCACATCTACTAAAAGGAAAAACCAAACTGAGGAGCCAGTTAAACGTCTTAGAGAAGCTCCCAAAACCCCTGTAGTTGAGACAAACCTGAAAACCAAATAGAACCAAAGTAACATGGCTCATTGAACATCTCAAATGGTCCAGGGAATTGCTTTAGCCATCAAATGTTCAATTGGCTGCTTACAAAATCCCAACTTTTTATCATTTAGAAATTGTCATATCAACTCCTAGAAATTCAGAAGGTAGGAAAAATTCATATGGGCATTCCATAGCCTCTTCAAAGTCTTCTGCTGAGTATGTAACTGTACATGACTTCCGATATTATTTAGTACTTATAGTACCCTTTCTACTAGATGAAAGTTCAGTTTTGCATTATTTTAAGCCACTCNGTAAATAGTGGATAGTGAATATGTACTGACTTGAATCAATAGTCTTCTTGGAGCTAACAATATATAGTAGACAAGAATAAAGCTTAAGTTGTCTTAGTAACAATCTTTATCTTTAAGAAAGGAAGTATATTTATGAAACTCTGACTTATTACTTCTATAATGGAATTTAAATATAAACTAGGATAACCTAAATTGATATAATGGCAGGAGCCTGTTGTTCACCATGACCTTCAAAGACATTTTTTAAGTAAATAGATGGTCATTGACAATGAACTTTTACCGTCTAGATGGAGGTATTTTGGCTGCTCATCTTCCTTACACAGAAAGAGCTCCTGAAGCTCTGGGATTTGTACCCTTTGAANACTGTATGAAAACCAGGCACGATGGCCCACATCTTTAATCTCAGCACTCAGAGGCAGAGGTGAGCAGATCAAGACCAGCCTGGTCTACACAGTGAGTTCCTGGCCAGCCAAGGCTACATAATGAGACTTGTTTCAAAAACAAAACAAACAAATGAACAAGACCTATGTGTAAGTGGGTGATGGNACACACATATAATCCCAGCACTGGAGAGGTGGATGCAGCAAGGTCAGAAGTGCAAGACCAGCCTAGGCTATAACCAGCTCAAGACAAACCTNGANTACATAAGACTATTTAAAAATAATTTTTNATTCATATAAAATACAAAGAAAATAAAAAACAGATCAATTTTATAAAATTAGAAGTAATCAACTTCTAAAATGCTAGAAACCACAGATAGATATATTTAAATATAAAAAGATAATAAAACATAATTCCTGGGAGAAAATGGTGAATATCCTTCCACTCTATTTTTCCTGAGAACATTTTTGATTTTAATTTTAATCAAAATTAAGGTCACATTGATGGTTCTATTTGATGCCCTATTATATAAGCACAATCATTTGCATTTTTCTATCACACTCACAAACCCAGGGAAAGTCCTTNTAGTGACAGATAAGCATTTCCTGAAGTCCTATTAGAGTGACATTTCCAAGTTCTGAGTGATGGTTAGTAGCGGAGTCATGTTAGACACAAGGACTTTGAAGTATCAAGTTCTTTGGAGGTTAGTTACACATACCTTCTATGGTTGGGAAAATAGAATTCATCTATTTGATACACTGACTGATAAACATGGGATATTTATGTGCCACCAGGGGCAGGACACCCCCCCCAAAAATGACAATGAGTGGCAGGAAGCAGGTGACAATGGCTGCCCATCAGGTAAGGAGTGCTGTGGACAGTTTGTGGTCCTTATTTTTCTTTAAACATTTTTTTATTACTTTATTTGTGCACGAGTACACGTGTGTGTGTGTGTGTGTGTGTGCACTCACACTCACACATGTGTGCCATGCTGCTCATATGGAGATCAGAGGACAACTTGTAGGAATTGGTTCCCTCCTTCCTGGGACAGAACTGGGGTCGTCAGGCTTGGAGCAAGCACCTTTACCCACTGAGCCGTCTCACCACTGGCCCTCTGTCAAGGACTGNTCCATGCCAAGTGTTCTCTTCTTATGTTTGTTCTCTCCTTCTCAGCTCTTGCCTCACCCCACCAGGTGTTGGGACATCAAAGGTCTTATTCCAGTACGTGGTTGTATAGTATTTTCTCAAGACCATNTCTAGACTTCTGGAATGTCAATTCCAAGAAAGTCTCTTGTGACACTCACACTCACTTGAAAATATGGCCACGTGCTGCCCTTTCCTTAGGCTAGCAGGATACCCATCGCTCCATTCTGTGACAAGCCTCTGGGGAGTTAGAAGACATGAAGATTTCATTTCTGCTTTCTGCTGCAGGAAAAACTGGTCTCCCCTTCATCTCCATGACTAGTCCCCTGCTTGCCGTTCCGACTGCCATCAAAACCACCTACAGAAGCCATTTTTATTTTTATTTTTGAGACAGGATCTTAGGTGTCTCAGGCTGACTCAAACTCATTTTGTAACCTTGAGCTTTTGATCCTCTTGCCTCTGCCTCCTAGAATCCCAAGTGTGAGTGTATAGCCTCGTAAACCCAGGGTTCATACATGCCAAGTCCAACTGAGCTGCACCCACAGCCCACTAACAGCATTTAAAACAAGTCCAACCTCTAAGTAAGTCTTTAGGGATTCATTTTCTTTATGGTTATGGCCAGTAGTTCCTTGATTCTTCTCTAAATATATTGAAATCTTGGTCTGATTTTACTGATCCCAGCTTTCCTGGAAGACTCTGAGCAGCAGTCATTTACATCTGAGANTGGTTGTATGTGTCGAGTAGGAACTCCCCCTGACTTGAGAAAGCCTCTTTTCATGCTACCAGAACACTTAGGATCTTCCTATTGCATCTGGAACTGTATACAGGACGTAGGCAGCAGATAGGTCTTATGACCCTCTTAATCGTCCTTATGGTTCTCAAACATTATTCTTCATGTGTGTGTTGGGGAGGGGTGTTGTGCCTATGTTCGTGTGTCCACCTGGATGTAGAGGTCGGTATCAAGTGTTGTCCTCAATCACTGTCCACCTTATTTTGAAACAAGTTCTCTCACTGAACCCAGAGCTTGCTGATTCAGCTATACTGGCTATCCGGCCTTCCCTAGGGATCCTCCCATATCTGCCTCCTCAGCTCTAGGATTAGCGGTGTGGGCTGCTATACCCAGCTTTTTTATGTGAGCGGGTTCTGGGAGATCTAAACTCAGNCCTTTGTGTTTGCACAGCAAGCACTTTAGCAGAGAGCCATTTCCCCAGCCCATGACATGGTCATTCGTTGTAGAAATACTTCTTGTGATACGGAGGTTGGCGTCTGCTATAAGCAAATTGCCAGACTTTCAGAGGAATGAATTTAAGTTGGCAATTTAAGTCATGTAGTATTAAACAAATGTTTATATTAACTACTATTTTCTAAGCCTTGGAGGCCATATTCTCGGCATATATTATTTCATTTTATTCAATATAGAAACCAGAGGGAATAGAAGATGGACAGACAGAGTGCCTTCCCCAAAAAACACACACTTGGTNAATGACAATTCAAACTCAGGTCTNTTGAATTCTATTGCTCTCAACCACCCTCCTAGAAGCCTCCCACAGAGAAAACACCAAGACCTGCTCCACTGCTCTGCAAGCACAGACCACATTGTTATAAAACAGGTTATTTGGAATCTGCACTTACCAGTCAATGATTTACAGAGTCCAGCTAACCACAGGCAGGTCAATGAAGGACAAGACAAATTATGATATGGCCCTTGCCTTAGAGTTGGAGATATGACATCAAACTTAATGCTGAACCAAAACGTAATTGTGAAAGGATAGAATTAGGCAATAGCACAGAGATGTGGAAAATAACCCAGCTATTTTACTGTGCATCAGACTCGGCTCTAAGCACCTTAAAAATAGTTTGCATTAGGTAGAAATATATAACATGAAATTTACCGAGTTTAAATGTACAGTTTGATGACTTTTATTACATTCACATTGTGTGACCATGAGCACTGTTCCTCTGTGAAAGCAGCTTGATTCAGTTTAGTAGTTTAGTTTAGTTTAGTTTGAGATAAGTTCTCCCCATGGCTTAGAATTCACTCTGTAACCTAGGATGACCTCTCATTTACAATGCTGCCTNAGTCCTTATGAGTGCTGAGAGTACAAGCTTGTGTCACCACACCCGACTTAGATTTTTTTGAAAGTCATCCCACCCTGAATCCCTGTACTCACTCAACAGTGATGCCCAGTGTCCCCTTTCTTAAATTCTGCAGTGACTATACTGTTATGCTTTCTGTCTCTATGCATTTGACTATTCTAGACACCTAAGTGGGATCATAGAATATGGCCTCCTTTTGTGTCTGGATTATTTCATTTATCATGTTTTTAAGGTTCATCTATAGNGTAGCATGTATCAGAATTTCATTCCTTTTTATGAGGGAATCCCCTTTCTTGAGAAGGTGGGGCTGTGAGTGTGAGTCAGGTGTAGGGACTTGCCTTGCAAGCATCAGCATTTCAAAGATGGAATTCATCAAAGGATGAATAGGTAAACATATATCATATACATCCAACTTTTGTTTACTCATTCATGGGTATTGGAGTTATTCCAATCACTTGGATAAGAATTAACTGGTGGTGGGGCTGGAGAGATGGCTAGGTGGTTAGGAGCACTGCACTTGCAGAGAGCAGGGTTCAATTCCCAGCACCCACATGGCAGCTCACAACCATCAGTAACGCCAGCTTCAAAATATCTGAAGCCCTCTCCCAGCCTCCATGGGAACCAGGCATACAGCTGACTTATAAGTAGGCAAAACATCCATATACACTAGAAAAAAAATACAGCATTTTTTAAAAGAACCTGTGAGGTTACTATTATTCCCATTTTCAGATGAAAAACCTAAAGCTAAGATAGATTACTAGTATAGACTTAATAATTTTGTATCCCTGTATTTTTAAGTGAGAGCTTCAGAAAACTAAATTCATTATGCTACAAGAATNTGAAAATCCCTACCCGTTGGACTGGGGTCAGGAGCTCTTTGTAGAGTCCGTGACTCTCAGTCTGCATCTTAGAGGCATGAGAGATTAAAATAGATGTGGGCTTTAAGAACCTTGATGTGAGAGGGTAGGGATGAGATTTGTGGGAGACAAATGATTATNTAAGGGCGGGGAGGACCAGCCTTTCCCACAAGAGGTCATGTGCCAGGTAAAACACTCANTTCAAAACAACTAGACAAACAACTACCCAAGCACTTCCCACAGCCTGCTGGGCAGGAAACAGCCCTAGAGATGGGATGGAGAGTTTCCCTGCCCGAAATCTGTGTGTGGACTTCACTTTTTAATCAACGGAAGGACAAGAGTTTGAGAGAGCTGGTTATCTATGTAAAAAAAATGCCATTTCTTTTTAGGTGATGTAAGTTATAGGTGGCCCTGTTTCCTNACTTCATATTTCCCTGAATCATTGATCAGTACCAGGTAAACACAAGCCGTGTTTTCATCNCTCCACCGCCTAGTGTGATTCTGCTGAGNTCTGAGTAGGTAAGGACAAGAAGAGTTGTGAATTTATCCATGCAAATGAGATGCAGATGACAACACAGGGAGCCTACAGGGCCTGAGGTCCAAGAAAGCAAGACCTGTCTCTTATACACATCTAGATGTGTATAAGAGACAGGATCAGTACCAGGTAAACACAAGCCGTGTTTTCATCACTCCACCGCCTAGTGTGATTCTGCTGAGGTCTGAGTAGGTAAGGACAAGAAGAGTTGTGAATTTATCCATGCAAATGAGATGCAGATGCTGTCTCTTATACACATCTAGATGTGTATAAGAGACAGACAGAGGCTATATGAGACACTGTCTAAACATGATGATGATGATGATGATGATGATGCTATAATAATAAAACTTTTAAAATAAAGATAACAGTGCCTGTTCATTTGCCTTTTGTTTTTCAACCCAGGACTCTTTGGTTTAGGTGCTTTTTGCATGAAAGGGCTACCTACCCTCCTAATGAGAAACCCAATGCAGCACAGGTAGTGGTGTTCTCTATGTTCCTGGCTTGTAGCTACTGGAGGTAGAACTCTCAGGTAACTAGAGCAAGAAGACTAATACCTGATCATTTGATAAACTCAGCAAAGTTGGGCAATACACTCCGGAAGTTATTGTTGACACGTACAGCATTTCTGTTTGGGATCGTGAAAACCTCTGAAGATGGAAAGTAGCTATAGGATTGCAGAAGAATATAAATGAACTNGNTGTCACTGAACTNTACATTTAAAAATTGTTAAAAAGGATAACTTTTATATGTTACTATGATAACAAAAATGCTATAGGATACTCACAGTAGCTTTATGTATTTTCCAAATTACGTGGGTTCAAAATAAGGATTCCAAGTAAACAGCTGGGGTTTCTAAGCTTTCCCAGGATGTGTTATTTCTGAGATGATTGGCAGCTTATGATATGACTCAGCATAAAAGGGCCAGAGGAACACAGAGGTGAAAGGAGCTGTGGAAGCACATTTTCATTTTCTGTTACACCCTCCTTCTCTCCCNCTCGACCTNTCTCTCAAATCTGATTGGGAAATACTGAACTAAGTTTGTGTGCACTGCAAAAGGGGAAGCTGCGANAACCCGCAGAGCAGTTGTGNTAACTGTAGTATGATCAGGATGGGCAGAGAACANAAGGAAACTTAAGCACAAGCAGATACTGTAAGTAGAAGACAGGAGAGACAGAAAGGTTGGAANAATGAGNTCTAATGTCCACTGCACAGGAGGGTGACAATTGGTATATATTTATAATAATTCTATATTTATAAAGAACTAGAAGTATGAAGGCTTCAAACACACACATACACACACACACAAATATCATAAATATTTAAAGAGAAAGAAATGGGGATGATGGTACACCTCTTTAATCCCAGTACGTGGAAAGTAGAGGTAGTGGATTTCTTTGAATTTGAGGCCAGCCTGGTCTACGTAGTGAGTTCCAAACTAGCTAAGGCTAGATAGTGAGATCCTATCTTCAAAAATAATTTAAAAAATTAAGAGAAAAATATTCTAATCATCCTGTTTTGATTATTATATATTGTATATATGTATAAAACCATTGCCATAAATACATACAATTATGTATCAATTAAAAATGCCTATGCTGTGAACTAATTTATGACAGTGACATTAATTATTTTCCAAACCATGAGCTCTTTAATCTAGGATTTTTATGCATCTTTACAGCCCTTTCTTACCATTGCATTTGAAGGCTTATTATAATACTATTTGAAAGCATGACTCAGAGAAAGTTACTTAAAAGATGGGTTGTGAACTTTCTTACAGAGAATTTACCAAAAGGAAGAGAGAAAGGAAGATAAGAGGAGGAGAGGAGGGAGAGAAATGAGAGAAATAAAGGAAGGAGAGAGAGGGAAGAAGAGGGGAGAGAAGGAAAGAGAAAAAAAGAGAGGGAAGAAGGAAGGAAGAAAGGGAGGAAGGAAGAGAGGAAGGGAGGGAGGAAGGAAGNGAGGAAGGATGTGATCTAGTTGTAGAGCAGTTATANTCCAAGGGAAGCAATCAAGCACAGGGCAGCTGAGAAAGGACAGCAGAGAAGCGAACCTCTTAGGCTCCGGAGGTCTCAAGGCTCATCATCCAATAGGAACATGAATAACTCCTAGGACAGGGGAACAAGGGACAAGCCTNAGGGTCCATGAGAGCCACGGCTTTCCAGAAAGGATTTCTGAAGGCCTGCTGCTCCCCAGCATGGTCCCCAGAGACAGACCATCAACTCTAATGCCATGGTCCTGATAGGACATCCATGGAATTCCATGCATAATGTCCTCATTCATTAGCTTCAGCTTTATAGAAAACACAATATAGAGAAGTACAAGGAAAATTCACTGTGGCTGCGAGGACTGTTGCTTCCTATGAGTAGAGTCTGAGACAGGGTTGTGTGTGGTTGGTTTTCCTGTCTCTTATACACATCTAGATGTGTATAAGAGACAGGTCTGAGACAGGGTTGTGTGTGGTTGGTTTTCTGATGTAGGAGTGTACAACCTGGAAGAGTGGACTGAGAGATGAGAGTCAAAAGGGAAGGAGAGTAAAACAGTCCCAGAAAGCATCACTCCTACAGGAGCCGATTCTTTAAAAACAATCTTCTGAGGATCATTACTAAATCATTATTAAAAATAATCATTTTGAGGAAATATGCCTCAAACCACTCAAANAAAGAGGGAAGCATTTCTCTCTAAGATGTGTTCCCTCCTTTTGGTGTACCCTCAGGGAGCTGTCTCTCAGACAGTCCCCTGTGTCAACACTGAAGAAGCCCTGGCAGAGCTGCATAGGCTAACAGACTAATTATGGCAGTCAACTGGAATAGCCAGCCAGGAGGACTTGAGCTACTTGCTTGGGACATAGCACATGTCCCTCCTAGCCAACTCAAGCCCTCACCGAGATGACTGGCACTTTTGCTGGACCTCACACCCGCAGTTAATAATACACCTTGAGGTCACTTAAGACTTAAGACTACTATCCTACTGTGTGCTCAGCCTGATATTTTTTTAACCTGCTTTTAAGAGAACAATGTAACAATCAATCTTACTTGCCTTGGTTTTCCCATCTAATTAGCTTCTATAACCTAAGCTAATGCATAGATATAATTTGAAATTATATACTCTTCTACGTCCCTGACAATGTATGTGTATCCTTTTTGGAAAGCAGTAAATCCAGAGTTTGAAAGCAATCTTTTAAAACGAATATCCACCCTAAGTCTTGAGTATAACATTTAGATATTAGTTGATAAGCAATGATATTTGTAGTTAAAGATTTCTATAAAGTATGCCATTCCTTCCCCATGTGATACTTTCTGTGCAGTTTAATAAGACAGAGCAGAAGCTCTTTCTTAGGAGGTCAGAAGACATAGGGAATATGAAGTAGAGAATTCAAATCCAGACTCACTCTTGGTTAAGTGACTTCCAAGGGGGTAATGCTTTAATTTCTTTTCTTAATTTAATACCAATGCATTATTAGGGACTCAAAGTTAATCCCTACTGTGCTTATCCATGCATTCTTCCATGGTAGGTTAGGGACATCAAAGCCTTCAGTTCCTATCCAGAACTTTCTTCTTACTTAAATACAAAGAATCTGGCTAGCTTAAACTCATTTCCTAAAAGTATTCTAGAGCTTGAGGAAAGGGCTTTATATGACTAGCTGGGNTAGGGTGCAATGCCTTTCTCTTGTATGAGAAAGCAAAAAAATGTCATGAGGCTAGCACATTGTATGTATGGTTGTGTTAAAAAACAAACAAACAAATAACATTTATCATGTCACTTTTGTAAAAAGGAAGAAAACCCACCTTGTTGGAAAATAGGCAAGCTTCTGGGTTAAAACTTTTTCAGTGATAGTATTCGGATATGGAAGCAGGCAAGGCCATATAGGAGAAATTATATACAACATAAAGCAATGATAATATATTCTAGATCTTTGAATTTTTTATTATNAATGATAAGTAACTCAGTTCACATTTCAAAGCTCGTTTTCAAAGAGCTGTTACTGAGAACACTGGGACTAACTCCATTTTAGGATAGTCATGACCATAACCAATGGAGAAGCTAGAGACTTCTGTCAGTATAAATTTCAGAGTTTCCACCATTAAATAGCAAGGTTGAGGGGATATGGTGAGTGGTGATTTCCCCAGTGAGGCAAGCTCTGCCCTTTGTACTTGCAGCACCTGGCACACTTATTTCTACTCATCACCCCATGGGACAAAGTCCATATCTTCATGTCATCNAAACCTCCCTTTACTGTCAATACATTAAAACAAACACATGTACAAACATGAGAGCTACAAGAAGAGGAAGAGGAAGGAGGAGGAGGAGAAGAAAAAGTAGTAGTAGTAGAAAAAGAAGAAGAAGAAGAAGAAGAAGAAGAAGAA
>LZPO01017441.1:99790-111275 GCA_001675575.1 Neotoma lepida
GGAGGGAGGAGACTGTCCCTTAGTGTGGAATGACATCTCATCTTTTCTCTTAAGCTGGAGGGAGGGAGGAGACTGTCCCTTAGTGTGGAATGACACCTCATCTTTGCTCTTCCCTCTTCAGCCCTACCAGTTTATTCCTTACTCTTTCAAAATTGGCTTCCATCTACAAACAACAGTACTAAGTAGGGCCTGGGACAGGAACATCTCGTAAAATACGTTTCCCCCAAATCATTTGAAGCCATAACCATTTTCAGAGACTGCATCTTTGTTATTGTAGTTACATCAGGTGAAATGACAGTAGTGGTTAAGTCCACACCTAATTTGGCATGCAGTGGAGTGAGGTTTGGCCAGCCCTTCTGTTCAGTGGAGTTGTAGAGCTGGGCTCCAATGTCTAGGTAAATCCTTACCTATCCCTCCCTCGTGGGGTAGCTGTGACCAGTTACCTAGCGTGATGATTAATATCAGTCGTCAACTCGACAAGTTCCAGAATCACCTCAGAGATGCCCCTGGACATGTTTGGGAGAGGATTTCTCGGTTTGATCATTGAATTGGGAAGACCCACCCTAAATGGGGTACCATTCCAAAAGCTGTGATCCTGGGCAGAGTCAAAGGGAAGGATGCTGAGTGTCAGCTTCCATCTACCTCTGCGTCCTGACCGNACACTGAATGTGACCAGCTGCCTTGCTCCTGCTGCCGTGATGGAATGTACCTCCTCCACCTGGAAGTGGCAATGAATCCATCCTTCCTTAGGGTGCTTCTTGTCAGGTTGCTTTTGGTCATAACAGTAAAGAAAGCAACGAATACACCCACTTTCTTCATCTGAGAAGCAGAGGTAAACAATTGTCTAGTGTCTATAAGGTGCCGATGAAAAGTAATTAGCAGAGAAGTGGAAAAGCAGAGATCTGTGAGGCCTGACGATTATAAGTCTTTGAAAGTAAATCCAACTTTTGGAAGTTTTATGTGAATGTATGTCTAGGAAAAAACACAGTTAACAAGATTCCATAGGGTCCACAAGACAGAAGGAGAGTAAAGTTATCCTCAGATTTCCACACCTGTGCCCTGTCTCACACACACACACACACACACACACACACACACACACACACACACAAATGTAATACCTTTTTTTTTTTTTGGTTTTTTGAGGCAGGGTTTTTTTGTGTAGCTCTGGCTGTCCTGGAATTCTCTCTATAGACCATGCTGGCCTCAAACTCAGAGAGCCAGCTGAGTGCTGGGATTAAAGGCATGTGCCACCACTGCCTGGTTTGCAATACACTTTTTTAAAAAGACACTTTGTCAAAAAAAAAAAAAGGCTCAGCTAAGTCCCCTTCTAGGGTCTTGAAAACCTGTTAAAGGAAGGGATTTAGACATTTGAGCTCCATCAGCTTCAAGGAGAATCTCCTTCTACACGAGTGTCTAAAGTAAATGTTAGTCATCACTGTTATTTATCTATTGGAAAAATGTACATGTATGGAGCATAGCATGTACTCTGTGCCAGGCAGCAAGCTCTTGATAGGTACTGNGGTCTTGTGCATCTGGGAAGGCTGTGCTCTAGGTAACAGAAGGTCACTAAACATCAATGCAAACCAAATTCTTCATCTAAAGAATGTGATTTGATTTGACAAAACATCCCAAAGCTAACAAATAGCTGCGAAGCACTTGCAGACCTCTTTAAAAGCAACACTGGCCCAGGCAATAGATAAACTATTTATAGCTATTATTTTATCTTTCCATTTAAAAATTGTGGCCGGGGGGTGGTGGCACACGCCTTTAATCCCAGCACTTGGGAGGCAGAGGCAGGCGGATCTCTGTGAGTTCGAGGCAAGTCTGGGCTACTGAGTGAGTTCCAGGAAAGGCGCCAAAGCTACACAGAGAAACCCTGTCTCGAAAAACCAAAAAAATGAAAAATAAAATAAAATAAAAAAATAAAAATTGTGGTGTATACACATAACATTTACTATCTTAGACAAATTTTAAAAGATTTTATTATACTTTGTGTGTGTTCACACGTGTGTGTGCACTCATGTATTCAAGTGTGGAGATCTATCAAGCTGGAGATCTTTCTCAGTCACGTTGTATTTTGAGACAGTATCTCTCCCTGAACCTGGAGCTAGCTTATCAATTGGCTAGCCTGGCAGGCCCATGAGCTCCAGAGATCTGCCTGACTCTGCCTCCCTGGAGCTGGGGTTACAGATACACACACTGCTACACCCTGTTTTCATGTGGGTTCTGGGGGTCTGAACTCAGGTCCTCAGGCTTATGTGGCAACCACTTTACTCACTGAGTCATTTCCCAAGTCCCAAGGCTTCTTTTACTTAGCCTGTGTCCTCAGGCTTCTTCTAATGAGATAATAAATATCAGAATTCCTTCCGCTCTATGGCTGAGTAATATTACTCCGTATATCTGTACCACATTAGTTTGTCCATTTACTTGCTAAGGACACTGGGTTTCCTCATATCTTAACTACTGTGACTAATGCTGCTATGAGTGTGGGTAGAGCGACCATTCACACATAGTTTATGTGCGCCCTTAGGACTACTGCTTAGGAATGTACCTGAGTTGTTGCTTCTTATTTTTTTAATGTGTGAATTAGATTAAGCAGTCAAATGCCCACAAAGCAGAATCAAACTCAGCTTCCTGTATTTCACTACCACGGATAAGGACAATGGGTCAGGAGAGCCCTAGACTAAGATGTAGGGCATTGGGTTACTGGTCCCAGCCTTGCAGTCATTATTAGCACCATTATTACGTTATTAGGGCAAATTCTTGCAGGCTCGTGGGCCTATGATTCTTCAGAACCTGTGAGAGTTGGATGAGGGTTTTCTTTCTAGGTAACAATCAGCTCAGCCCATCTTGCCAAGTCATAAAAAGTCTTGTACCTCAGGCCAACCAGGCTGTTTGGTCACCCTACTTTCAGCAAAGGGTCAAATCTGGTACCAGATTAAATAGGTCAAATTAAANGATTTATGGTTATTTATCCTCTTCTCTCCCCCACCCCCCACCCCGAGAAATTAAAAGAGAATCCAGCCGCTGAGTCAGCCTAGGACAAAATTCCAAGCGTCTAATTTTTAACAGGCTTTTGGGGAAAAGGTTGCTTTTAGATCCAGTTAAGAAGTCATCCTCCGTAAATGTTCTGGTTAGGGAGGTTTGTGTGTTAACCATTAGACAAGAGCTGTTAAAATATCAGCTGAGGAACTTAAAATATTTCCTACCTGTAAAAACTAGCTTGGCTTCTCATGGACCCCAAACTATAAAAAAGGTAGAGGTTTTGGGGGTTTTGTTTTTTGTTGATTTGTTTGTTCTCTCAAGGTATGTATTTCTATGCCACGAAATGGGACACAGAACTATTATTCAAACAAATAAAATTAAAGTGGTTTCATGCCTGATTCATAGTTACAAGGAAACGCCAGCCTGGAGTAGTTCAAAAGTTTCCCTCTCTTGCCCAGGAATGTGCTGCAATCTCAAATGAGCACCTGAGATTCAGCTCCCATCAACAAGGCTAGTGAGAATGAAGTTGAAGAGGATTTGGAGACTGTTCTAGGAGTGAAACGGAGTATGAATGTAGTACCCTTTGACAGTTGGTATGGACGGAAGACGTGTTTCAGTCAGTTCCTTTGGTTGAAAATTTTTAGATTAAGAATATAATTCTTGGTCCATGAACAGTTCCAATGCATGGCTGACTTGATNGGGTCTTGGTGTCGGATCCAAAAGACAAGGAAAAAGTAAAGTAAACAAAACATTTCTATGAGTACAGAAATGAGAAGATAATTCCCATTATATTGATTATTTACAGTAGACAACATTCTGGAGACCCTTTTCTTGTAATTCACTCTCCACAGACTGAATTATATTTTAACAAAACCTTTCTATACATATATAATCCAAGCTCATATATTAAGACAAAATATGCAAGGTAAGTTCTTATCATCCCTATTACAAGAATGCAGAAACAGACTCCAGAGAAAATGAGTCTGATCCACAGACGTATGACTAGCAGCCATGCTTGACTGGGCTCAACCCAGGTCCTCAGAATTGAAATCAAGACTCTTCATCAGAATGCAAATGAAATTCTCTGTTTTGAAAATATTCCTTCTAGTAATTTTTTGCTAATCTTTCCCATACTAGCACTATCATCTAAAGAAAATTATTAACAGGAGTTTTAGAGGGAGTGTTAAAAGAGTAGAGAGTCAAAAACAATGTTGGGTAACAGAAGAGAAAGAGAAGCCAGCAAAGAGGTCTGAGTTTTGGGGTGGGGACAGGGATGGGGTTTGGCCAGTGAGAAGGGATATTTAGCTAAGGGAGGTAGGGGAGGAGAGTTCATCTGCAAGTANAATTCAGAAAACCCTCAGGTTAGTGTTCAAGGGACTCTGGGAACATAATTCCACAGAATCATGGGATCGTGGGTTCAGTGGATCCAAATGCATACCTGTAGCTCTCAAGATGTGTAGACTGCTGCTTCCTCCAACAACACTGAAGAATAAGGTGTCCATCGAAGGAGGCTGGGAAGTACTACTGAGGTTGAATCATCTTGAGAGGTTTTAGAAGCTAATGAAGCAAGTGTTTAAGAGTGGTGGGGCATCTCAGTGCTCTCTCTTTCTCTCCTAAACTCAAATATATATATATATCAAGATAGATAGATAGATGATAGACAGATGATAGATAGATAGATAGATAGATAGATAGATAGATAGATAGATTGATAGATTGATTGATAGATAGAGATATATAGTTTTGAAAAGAAGACTTCTAATTGGATTTGAGGCTCACTCCACAGGAGGAACCACATGCCTGAAACTGCAAACCTAGCTAAGAACCCATGATTGGGAGCTCTCAGGCCCCAGGGGTAAACCTAGTACTACTACTCTGCTAAATGGACATAGTATCAAACTGCCCTCTCAACTCCTATTTTTATAGCTATCGATTATNGCAGCTCTCAGACCTCANAGGAGGAGTCTCTTTGTGCCNTGGANGACAGTAAACACAGAAACTCACAACTNGTCAAAGTATGTAAGAGCACGAGTCTGCGGAGCACTCAGCCACATCGAAGACATCTATATCACATCCCCGACTTCAAAGCTTAGGACCCACTGTAGGAGAGGCTGTGGAAGATTGTGAGAGCCAGAGGCTGGGGATGACAGGAACAAACAACGTCTTCTGGATAGGACAGGACCACTGTACTCAAGAACTCACAGCAGCTGCATTGTCTACACTAGATCCACACAAGATCATTACTCAACATTCTGGCATGGAGAGGGACTCATGAGACCCACCCTCTAACTGAGGAGCTGTTGATAGTTGATGACTTTTGGGGGAGAGAGAGTCAGTTTCTTAGAGAGTGTGGCCCCTGATAGACCAACTTTTTCTTTTTAAACTTCGTGTATATTTATTTACTCATTAAATAGCAAGAGTTGGAGAGGTGGCTTATCTGCTGGTCATTTCAAATCTTCCTAAATTCTTTTCTCTGACTACTGTTCTTTTCCTTTTACTGGACACACACACACACTACAAAGTCATCTGTGTGTGGTGTGTGTGAGGCTGGAAAAAGCGTGGATGTGTTTGGAACAGCTGTGCGTATTATGGCAGAGAGCTGATAAGGGAGAAAGGGCATTTTCCAGAGTGCTGGGCACTGAGATCAAAGCCCTCTGCAAATATTTTGATAGGAGGCAGCTGTGTTCTAACAGAGTGAGCACTGACCTTCTCCACCAGGACCTTTACTGGATTCTGGTCCTACTGTTCTCTACTTCTTGTGACCCTGCAGAATTATTTATTTCTTTGAACCCTGTTTCCTCACCAGGTTGAGATAGTGATAACGCTTCTTAAAATTTTGTTGTGACAACAAAATAAAGATACCTTAAAATGTGAACCAAGTGTTAGGAAGTATTGCTCAGTATTTCTTTAAAGAGAGGTTAATTGAGACTGTGGCTGAGATCCTGGCAGAGCAGATACCACTGTGCCCCGGGCCACATGGATGATAGAAAGAAAGATAGTCGGAAGGGCAGTGCAAGAATGGCTGACTGAGTTGCTTAGGGATGAAGATGCCTGATTCCACACAAGCTCCCTAGGAGCCTTATAGGAAATGAGTGCCAGAAATGTCTACGCCAGGGGACAGTTCACTCAAATCTGCCCTTCCCAACAACCAGGTTATGGTGGCCTATAGACATCAAAGCACCCCCCCACCCCATCATGGCATACATGTGAATGCCACCTGTGTGTCACAGAAGCCCCAGGGTAGAAGGAAAAGGCAAGGACATGTTATGCAGCCAGGCTATGGCAGGTGACATGTTTGGGGCTGGCTCTATTGGCTTCCTGAAACAGTAGCTGTGGTTAGAGCCGAGAACAGAAGGATTTGAAGTGAGGGACAAGATACGACCCCACCTGGGAAAATCGAAAACAAAAACGCTGGCATGACATGGCCTTGGGTATTTACATCAGGTATTAGATACCATCTGTTTGTACAAAAGGAGGGAAGCTGTAAACATTNGTTTTTAATCCCATTTTGTCAGAGGCTCTGTATTTCTGTAGAATTAAGGATTATAAACTCTTTATGTTTATACATATATATCATATGTTTATAAAATGGACCACCTGGCTTTTCGTACTAAAGAGACAGCATGACCTAACTGAAGAAACCAGACCAAGACATCCTCAGATTTCCTCCTCATTGTCCTTTAACTTTGCTGGCCTAAGGAAGAGATAGTAAGCCAACAAGCCACTTGAAACATCGACTGTTCCTGCACTGTAGCTATTTTGGTTTTCTCCTGAAGAAACTGTTCAATCTCTATGGTGAAGAAGGGATAGAACAGAAAAGCAAACCATGAATGCTTCTGTTGCCGATTTTGGAANGCTACCATTCTCCCAATTGCTCTTGGTATCTGGGGAGATGGAAGGNGGTTCATCAAACAACCTACCTGAAAACATTTTACAAGTAAGGGTGGCTTGTCATTTGGGTATTAAGTATTGATTACTAATGTCTGTTCTCCTCTCAGGAGTCTACCAGAACCAAAGTAACTCAGGTTGTTCAAACTAAAAACAAAACAAAAAGCAGAGCACTGTCTGCCAGCTTCTATGCAGGTGGACGCAAAGACACAGGAAGAGAAATGACACCTGGAGTCCTCCAACTCCCGAGTACTAACCACTATTACAGGAAGAAACTGTGTGANCATCTGTGATTTGCCAGATGAATTAGCCCAAAATGAAGTCTTGCTTTATTTATTGGGTTGTCTTATTTTGGAAGGCCTCTTATGAAAATTATGACCACTCTCCTACTTACGGCCTCCCTTTTCCTTTTAGGGCTTCCACTATTTTATATTTTGTGAGATGCTTTTTTCATTTGTAAGAAGCAGAAATATAGTTATTTTTTTTCCAAACAATCAAATTTTCTGGTCCCATTTATTCTATCCTTTCCCATTGTTTTGAAATATACCTTTATCTTAATTCTTATGTGTGTTCACCAGTCTGTGCNACTGTTATATTCCACATTGTTTATTTAATATGATGGTTTTATAGTTTGATAACTGGTGAGTCAATTATGACCCCTTTTGTTTCTCTCATTTTTTTTTGGTTAGTCTTGTGTATTTATTTTTCTGCACAGTTCACAGTCACTTTATATTCCATTGTAAAATCTCACTGGAGTCTTGATTATGATTTGTTTCTATCATCCACATAGAATATTATCTAAAATCATCTGATTATGATGAGATAGAAAAGTGGAATAGAGGCCGGGTGGTGGTGGTGCACACCTTTAATCCCAGCACTCAGGAAGCAGAGGCAGGTGGATCTCTCTGAGTTCCAGGCCAGCCTGGTCTACAAAGCAAGTTCTAGGACAGGTTCCAAAGCTACACAGCAAAGCCCTGTCTCAAAAAACCAAAAACCAGACATTTGAAAAGAGCAAGATGAGGGTTGCCACACTGTCCTGCAGGCGAGGAGGCAACCAAGAATCAAAAACCTCAATCTCAAGTTTGGGTGATCTGTATCAATAATGGGCTGTTCAGGAGCAAGGATGAAGAATGATTTGGCTGAATTTAGGGTTGGCACTGGTTTTTGGCAAAATGAGAATATAGAGCAGTGGTGAAGAAAGAGACAAAAAAAAAAACTACTTTTATTATTCAGTAAACTTGGGATAGAAATAACTGGCTTCCCTTGATTGAACAGGCCATGCAAATGGCTCNTTGTTTTTGTTGTTGTAAATATCTTCATATAATGAAATTATTAATGTGTCTGAAGAAAGCTAAATCATAGCTGACCTCTGTATGATCATGTGTATGTATAATATTGTGCTAGAGACGCCTTCCTTGTGACATTGAGCACTCATTGGTATCAAGCCATGTTTTCTAAGTGTGTGTATTTCCCGGAGCATTTTCTTTCTTTGGAATTCAGCATTCCCAACTGCACTCCCAGGAGTATCTGGAAATGTTGGTGCACATCCATCTGGCAACTGAAGGATCTGATGGACTGTGGGAAATAACTTCAGAGGTTATTTTCAGGTTAGGACATTTAAATATTTCTCTGCAGGTCCAAAGCAAAGTTTGTCTTTTTAAACTATAAAGACACCAGAGTCTTAGTCCTCGTTTAGAGAAGAGATGGCTTCCATCTTTTAAAAAAAATAGCATTTGAAATAAAATCCTGCATTTGAAAACTGAAGAGCTAAAGTTCAGATGAAGCAGTCTGAATGTTTCAAGTTACCTCTTGGATTATTTTTTTTTCCTCTTACTTAGGCCTAAGACATTAAAGAACTACTTGAAAAGAGGTCATGAGGGTGGATCCCAAAATGTTTGGTTATAAACCAAACTCTTGAGAGCTGGTTGTACTGGTATATACCTATAACCTTAGTACTTGGGAGGTAGCAGCAGGAGGAACAGGATTTCAAGGCCAACCTCAGTTACATTGGGAGTTCAAGGCCAGCATGAGCTGTGTAAGACACTGCCTCAAAAAAGTAATATCAATAAATAAAATAATAGTCTTAACTTTTAAAATTTATGTTTTACGTGTATGTGTGTTTTGTCAGCATGGGTATCTATATACCATGTGCANGTGGTGCCCATGGAAGCCAGAAAGGGCACCAGATTTTCTAGAACTGGAATTATACAGACCATTGTGAGCCATCATGTGGGTGCTGGGAATCTAACCTGCNTCCTCTGGAAGGTAGATCAGCAAATACTCTTAATCACTGAGCCATCTCTCCAACCCACAGACTTTTTAATATTTTTCTTTTCTGTGAACCCAGGGTTCAGCAAGGCAATTCCTGTCAATCCTGGAAATAANTGTTTTTCTCTAGGGCTTCTCAGACTCAGGATGCTGCTTATTCATTCTAAGTTTCTTCCCTCCTGGTAGTCTGATTGTTGGGGAAAANTCCAAAGAAACTGTACAAATCCCAGGGATACTCAAGGCTCAACTGCTGCAACCAAGAAGAAATGATGCTATGGGGCTGGGTGGTGGTGGTGCCCGCCTTTGATCCCAGCACTTGGGAGGCAGAGGCAGGCAGATCTCTGAGTTTGAGGACAGCCTGATCTACAGAGTGAATTCCAGGACAGCCAGGGCTACACACATAAAACCCTGTCTCAAAAAACCAAACAAAAAAACAAAGAAGAAGAAGAAGGAGGAAGAAGAAGAAGGGGGAAGAGGGTTAGGAGGAGGAGGAAGAGGAGGAGGAGGGGAAGAAATGATGCTCTATACATTGGTTATACATTCAATGGTCTCATCCAAAGGCTTCTGGCTGCTATTTCCACAGTCCTTGTCAGCATTCAGAACACTTTCTGTATTTCCTTCAGCTGCAGAAAGCTAGATCCAAGCAATGCTAAATGAGTTGTTATTTTAGTCTAGACTCACTGACCCAACATGTGGGCAGATGTGGTAACCGTGTTATTCAAGAGTTGCCAGCAACCACCCTTTCAACTGCTCTTATCATGCATATTATGCATGGTCAACCACAATGCATTATCTGAATCCTGAGGTGAGACAGTGAAAATAAACATGAAATAGTGATATAGTCTCNGAACACCACTAAGCAGAACACACACATTTCATCTGGGTAAGATGGTATATGCCTTTAACTCCTGTGTTCTGGAACAGAGACAGGAGGATTGTGAGATCAAAGTCAGCTTCAGTTGTGATTTTTTGGCTTTTACTCCTCTTGACACAACTACTCCCATTTTCTCCATCCAGTCTTAAGTAAGGTTTACCTAAAAACATCTCTTCCATTTATTTTTTTTTTCTTTTCCATTTCTTTATATCCATTGGTATCACCAAGTTCATGGTTCAAGTCTTCATCTCTCATTTGGTCCCCAGAAGAAGAAGCCTATTGCAATAGTCTCTCTCACCTTTCCAATATATAATCCACCTGTAATATTTACCTGCTTAGCTGGGCGGTGGTGGCGCACACCTTTAATCCCAGCACTTGGGAGGCAGAGGCAGGAGGATCTCTGTGAGTTCGAGGCCAGCCCAGTCTACAGAGCGAGTTCACAGTATAGGCTCCAAAAGCTACACAGAGAAACCCTGTCTCAAAAAACAAACAAACAAAAATTTACCTGCTGAATGGTTTTCTACGGCTCATTGGCCCAGATCATTGATTTGAATTCCTCTGACTTTTGGTCCTTACCCATGCTTCCTGCCTCATCCTGTTTTTTATCCATTGGTGCTTTGTCCTCCTTCTACACAGAGATTCCAGCGCTGTTTCTTCTTCCCAGAAGTGGTAGTGAAAATATTCAGAGAACAGAAGCCAACAGCAAGAGTATAGCCACTCACAACTGTCACCGCCGAGGACACAGGGTGTGCAGCAACTCCAGCTGCCCGTTTCCANACCCCTGAGCAGGACCACCTCCCTGGGGAGCTTCTGCAATGCCTTCTACGGNTCCCAGAGGATCGGCCATTGAACCAGGGTCGGAAGTGCGGCCCTGTGTCNTATTGGACCTGATTTTTCCAGTGCTCATGCAGAGATGAAACAGTCATGCAGCAAACACTGTTTGCAGACCTGAAACGACCTCTTATGTTTTCTAAGATATTCTTGAAAAACCCACCACCTCATCTCTGGTTGCTCTATAAATACTTTTGTCGGTTTCTGTTTCCCAGAATTTTATCAGTAGAAGACATCTACCTCTCACACAGGCCCACCAGCAGGTCAGTTCTGTGACCAGCCTTGATCTTTTTTATTTTCATATTNACTAGGAAACCTTATGTNCTGAATTGACCTAAAAGTATGAGGAAAAGTTCCAGCATCTTTTCTAACAAGAAAGGAGGAAAATAATACACGGGCTACTCAATGCAGAACACTAACCTGGCCTTAAGGGAATTCTAAAGAANGGGTAGGCACAATCGCCGTCTCCAGAACTTAGAGTTGGATGTGGAAGTTCAGACAGGAATAGCTAGAATAATAGCACTTATTAAAGCAGCTGTAGTCTGGATTCTGTTCAAATAACAAACACTGTGGGAGTGAAGAGGAGTGAGCATGTTTTTCTCCTGTGTGGAAAATGGGTCTTAATAGATGGTGTCT
>LZPO01017441.1:130304-140651 GCA_001675575.1 Neotoma lepida
TAACAATGACATGTAACAACTGGCTGTGGCCAGGATAGGTGACAGAGGTAGTTTCAAGATGCCATGGAACAAAGCTAGAACNCTAACCATAACCCCAAAGAGCAATGCTTAGCAAATACCCTACAGGATGAATAGAAAGATCCTGAAGGCAAGCCTCCCTCTGGTTAAATGGCCCTTCAGGGCTCCAGAGTAGGAATGAGAGTAGAGGTGAAATCCAGGAATTAAGACAGAGATGTGGACCAGAGGAGAGAAACTATGAACAGGGTTATTTGAGGAGACCAAGAAGCAACAGGGTATGCTTACCCAATATGGGTGAAATGCCACCTGTTACCAGTCTCTTTGGCTTAGAGGTGAAATACACGCTTTGAAAGAATGCTAGTGGGAATGGAAGCTGAAAGGTGCTGGAATGGGGGTTTTTGTTAAAGGCAATGGATAATGTACAAAGAAAGACTAGTGAACTTCTTGTGGGTCAGGAAAAACAAAGCGAAATAAAATCCCCAGAAAAACCTCATNGAGGAGATGACATTGAAATGCAGGCATTGAAGCAGAAGCTNGGCAGCGAAGTTGGGAGAGGGGAGTATGGCATTCTAGGCCAGGGGTACAACACAGACAAAGAGACATGAGATTGCTGGGCCAGTAGAGCATTGCTTCATAGTCCTAGCAGCTGCCCACTAATCTGCAGAAATACCAGTGCTGGAGATTAGCCATCTGGAGCACACCACAGCTGNTCTTTAAGAAATGCTGTGGTAATAGAGCAAAANAAACCATGAGAAACACAGACTTGAACAAAAAGACCAGAGAAGCTAGGAAGTGGGACACTGTTTCTCATCATCCGTATAAGTATTAGCAGGATAAACAAGTTGCTAATCACTATGTGATTCTTCCCAGGAATAAATTAATTGATGCTATCATCATCAGCTTATTCTCCTTTGGATCAGAAGTTCATNTTTTTCCCTCCTAATGGCTCCTCAGATCCCATTTGTGCATTTATCCAATAGACTCAGAGGCACTCCTCATCACTTTCACTAAGGGCCCTGATNTATCAGGTAGCAATACCAGAAGAGCAGGCCCTACGCTTGGAGCTGTCAAGTATTGGCTCGTGTTTATTGACAGCCAAGTTGGTTGGAAACCCATCTTTCCAGACTAGCACACATACTTAGTAATTAAAGTTAGGGCTGTAAAATATTTTAATATGAGCATGCCCTGAGGGTCTTCAGCAGAGTTAGGTTTAATAAACTTAATAACCAATTAAGACACCTTTAACTTCAACCTCCATTAGGTTAATTTCTTTAATGAGTTTCAGAACATCTCTCAGTATACTCCTTCCAGAGNTGTGGTGAGAACCATGCATGAAGGCACACACACCGGATATGGATTTAGCCTTTGATACTAAAAGTCCAGTNTAACTGTGTAACCTTGGGAGAATCTGTAAGCTGCTGTTTTTTCCCACTCTAGAAGAGATTTAGACAAGCTTCTCAAAGATCCTTCCAATTCTCTCCTTTTATTGATGAAAGTAGAGTGGATGTTNGTTGTGTGTCTTTTTCTTCTGAGATTNAAACAATCCACCCTGCAAGCAAACTCCTTAAATCAGAAGATGAACAACTCAAAAGGTTCAGGAAGTCCCCAAAGGTGACCAGATTCACTAGGCCCAAACTGCTGAGAGTCATACTGCTGCAAAGAAGACTCGGGCAAGACTGACAAGAAGAAGCAGAAGCAAGCAGAGTTGCCTAGAAGAGATTTAAACCACTGAGTCACTTGGAAGGGACANTCTCCAATATGTCCATGTTAAGTAACCCCAATAAATCTCATTGGATCACCAAGTTGGACTTCTGTGGTATCTATACTTTGGTCTGTAATGGGCTCCCNNTTTGGGATGAATAGATGTGTGTGCTGTGTCTCCCCAGGAAAAGTCTAGTCACACAAGAGTGCTATTAGTACTTTGCTTTAGCGAGGCAGAGGTCCCTAACCTGTTCAGAATATATGGTGTTTGGCTGTGTATCTGTCTGTCTGGTCTCTCTCTGTGTGTATGCTTAAATAAATCTCAGATGAGCTGACAACTTTGCNCAAATTGTAGAATTACATCAGTGATTCATGTCATNAGTGNGCANGAAGATTCCTTAAAATGCTGTTTATTTACCATTTAATGTACAAATAAAATTTGTAGATCATTCAGAGTGACCAAGATGTGTTCATTGTCTCAAAACTGCCTAGCCCTTTTACTCCAAAGACTTTGAATTGTTTTACTATCAGAAGCTACACCTTAAAAGACCCATCTACAACTGAGAGCTCCTACCAATCTGGCTCCCTGAAGTAGTGATCTTGGGGCAAAACAGTTCACCAGCCTGTACCTCCCTTCCTTTCTCCCATCACCCGTGTCAGGGCAATCCCACTGTGGGAAAATAACTTGATAAAGAAGGAGGAAAGAATTACAGAGAAAATGAAAGAGGAAATTTAAAATATTACCTATTTCATTTGCCACAACTGGATAGTCCTTGTTCCTGGGAAAACTTATGGAACATGACCCCCTACGTTTTCTTCTTTTATATTAAGGTTAAAAACAAAAAACAAGCATGCAAGATACCCA
Organism: Neotoma lepida; assembly: GCA_001675575.1. Taxonomy (NCBI): domain Eukaryota; kingdom Metazoa; phylum Chordata; class Mammalia; order Rodentia; family Cricetidae; genus Neotoma; species Neotoma lepida. The sequence goes on from LZPO01017441.1 coordinate 132,889, forward strand.
CTATTTAAAAATATATAACATATTTAAAACCCTGGTTAAATGGACATTTGTCTTCAAGTTTTATGGGAGCATGATCTGAGGAAAAGCAATGTCTGAACTTTCCCATTTGGAATGGCCAAGTGCTGATTATCCAAATCCATGACAAATCTGCCTTTCAGTTTCTTTGTGACATCGTTCCCTCTCTCTGCATATTCAACTCATCTTTGAGAAGTTGGCCTGCTTTCCGATTTCCTCCAAGCTAGATCTTCCCAGAAGGGCAACATTTTTTTGTTTTGTTTTGTTTAAACTCAGTTTGAATTCCCAGAAATTTAGAATCATCCATATCCAAATGTTAAAATACAAACACATTCCCAAGTAAGATGAAACAGTGCACAGTGCACTCCGCTCCAAAGGGGGCATACTAATTGGGAGAGACCCCGAGGTGGTCTGTTTTCAGTTCATTGTTCATAAAGACCTCAGCAATGACTTGACGGTCAGAGCTGTGGTAGTGAGATGGACTGGTCAGCAGCACTAAGACCAGCGCTTATTATGTAGAGATTAGGTAAAGCTGATGTTTTACAATGCCCAGGAATAGAGCGAAAAATATTACAGAGAAGAGATTGAGCAAAATACAATCTGAGAACCCTTTGTTTCCCCACTTTTCATCCTTTTTNGGGGGGAGCTCTTAAGGAGACAGCCCCCTGCCCTGTAGTTTGAAGCAACACCTGCAATAACTTCATATCCTGAGATGGCTTCCTTCCAAAATTGTTTTGTAAATTTGTATTTGTGTGCATGTATGTGTTTTGTGTGTGTCTGTGTGTATGTCTCTGTGTGTATGTTTGTCTGTCTGACTGTGTATGAATGTATGCCACATTTGTGGGTACCCTCAGAGGTCAGAGAGGACATCAGATCTCTTGGATTTGGAGTTATAGCCCCCTAACCATGTGAGTGCTGGAAACTCAACTGTGGTCCTCTGGAAGAGCAGTAAGTGCTCTTAACTGCTAAACCATCTGTCTAGCACCCCTGCTTTTAGGTTGAAGGCATCTCTGCTGATCTTGTAGTTTGCATCTACCCNACTTTTTGCCCCAATCGAGACAGAAACCAAGAATCTCAGGTCTTTGGAGTACCAAAGAACCCAGATCTAGGGCAATCGAGACACTTAGTGAGTAAAGATGACTCGGGTTTGATGTCTGGAAGCTGTGTGGTAGAAGAATACTGACTTCTGTAAATTGTCCTCTGACCTACACACACACACACACACACACACACACACACACACACACACACGTGCATATATACATACAAAATACATAAATAGAAATGTAATTTTTAAAAAGTTTAATAAAAGAACCCTAGATCAATCATTAACCTAACTTTTCAAGTAGACTCAGGAAATGAGCCTTTCTGTCCTTTGCTATACCTCTCTTTTGTTGCTCTCTAGCCGTCTCTATCACCATCTTCCTTCTCCTCTTTATCTTCTGCTTATAACCTCTGCTAACTGGCACTCCGAGACCTACTGGACATTTAGTGAGAACTCTAACGACTGCTTGTCGAATAGCTGGAGGCAGGGAGGATCTTGTTTGTGTTTTCATTTATCTACAGGTGCTGGCCTTTTACTATGTAAAGCATGCTAAAGTACCCACGCAGATCTGACCCATCCAAGACTCACATTGTTCTTCTGTTACCTACAGAGGAACTCCAGACCAGGCTGTTCTTCAGTATATTAGGGCAACAAAGTTGCCTCCCACACAACAACCTATGAGACAAACTAATGACCTTATATGGTAGTGACAGGAAGGTAGGAACTCNGGTAAAACATCCTTAAAACCATTTAGATGTTCCCTTGCTCCTTACTGAGATGTTTGTAAATGTAGTCATGGCGATAAACACTGAAGAGCTGGCTGGGAAGGTTAAAAGCAATTTCAGAAATCCTCCTGCTGAGCAGTTTCCAAACATGGTTCACGCACATCAGAAACACTTGTGGAACTTGTTAAAAAGCTGGATTCTCTGGCACTTAGTGAGTATTTTCTAAATTACCGTAACTAAGATCAGGATCCCAGAATTCTGTTTCAAATAAATAGGGAATAGCCCTGTTGCAGAACCCAAGGGAAACCAGCCCACATGTGCCTGCTTTCTCTCCAGGTTCGCTGGGAGAAGAGAGGGGATGTCAGAATTCAGCCATGACACCCTATCTTCCAGGGTTCTTATCTGGAATAAGTGAGATCAATCCCCATGAGCCTGCACGAAGTCATTAGCATACATTAGCTGTTATTTTCATAATCTTTTGTTTTGAGATGGGAGGGTATTCATAACCCTTCCCCAGCCTCCTGAACGCTGAGACGCTAGGCACGTATGACCACACTTGGCCTACTTTTATTTGTAGCTTACATCAACCTTATCTGCATTCCTTGCTATGTTTTCCTCATGCTACTTCTCCTCTGCTTTTTCAAATATTTAACCAAAATAAAGCTAGACCATTCTCTAGTATTAATGAAAGGACTTTGGGCTCAGTCACTTGTTGATGATTAAACTACTTAGCTCTTATGAATAAAGAGTCTAAAAAATTAATTATATTTGGAAAAAACCAAAAACAATACCAAGGATAGATCTTTTGAATGCCTAGTAAATATGCTTTAATATCAGGTATTTGTTTTGTATAAGCTTCAGTCGTGATAGAAGGGGGTTCAACTATACATATGTTTATCTCTAATTTAATATCTCTTGTGCGTGTTATTCTGTTGCCTCTCAAAGCAAACACAGAAGTTCTATTACATTCCTTTACAAAAAATTAAGGTTGGGAGGAAAAGAACACTAAAAAAAATCAATTTTTTTGTAACAAGAAAAATCTAAATGATAAATAAGAGACCAAGCCAAAACTTTGCATGAATATATTTTTCTTAACTTGCAAGCCCTGCAGCTGGAAAACCTACTGGCCAACCCAAAATAAAATGCTTAAGCCCTGTAATCAGAAAACCATGCAGCAGAGTAGTTTGTAGCTCGTGCAAAGGAGGCCTATGTTCTGACTCATCTTACGTTTCATTTAATAATTTCTCTTTCTGACCACAGAACTTAACTGGAATTTTAGTTTTCCTGTAGTCTTCCAGCCTTGGCATTGACCAAGAGTCTGCCTTGTAGGGATGTTTAGCAGTAGACAGCTCCTACTCTGAATTTGTTAGGTAGTCTCTATCTAAGGACTTACCTNCTGGGACACTGTGATTAACTGCCCCATAGGCATTTATGGTGTTTTGTTAATATATAAGTCTACCCTCTCAGGTCTGGGTTTATGTATTTGGTAATAATTAGAGTACTAATACTTACATGTTGGATTAGAATCTATCTAGATTAAAGCTAATGCTTCTGAAATTTTCAATTCCAAGAAATAAACTCTGTTCTGTGTCACTTTATAGTACCCCAAGAAGCATTCAGCNAGAAAGACAAGATATGCAGGTGACTTGGGGAGGGCAGGGCCCATGAAGGGTGGAGCAAAGAAGAATAAATACGCAAAAAGAGCTGTCAGGCTGTAGTGCAGATCTGCCACACACAAAAGGAGAGAGAGGGAGAGCTGGAGGAATGGGATCTTAGGCCACAGTGAAACTCTGTAGTTCTTCTAGTCAGGCTAGTGGAGAGATGTAGGGCTAAGGTTGCCTACCAGAGGAGTTTCACATTTGGGCATAAATTGGAACCTACCTCCGTTTCAATCACTGACTGGGACCAGCCTGAGTGTACTGTGACTTTGGAGTGAACACTTGGACATCCAAAGGTACAGCAGCTGGAGATTGTTGACCAACTCCTTCCTTGCATCTTTCTCTTGAAGAAAGATGGGAGTGATGCATGTCATCACAGTCCATCCTTCCTTTCACCCCGTAGATCTGACACAGGCTCAGGAGCAGGTCCTCTGTCTTTTCTACAATCCCCCTTCCAAGGAGAAACTCAGAAAGAGAAGGCTGGTGAAGCAGCTCACCTCTGTAGTTGGTAGGCGATTACCAAGAGTGCTCAGATAAGTAGATACATAGATTCTCTACATNGGCATCCTCATTGTATAAAAGCAGAGCTTTCTGCTTTCCTGCTCAGGATCAATTACTCCTGCCTAGATGGTGATTCTACTTCTTGCCTACTAGTCTCTGGACCTAAGAGTTGCAAAGGGTCTAAGTTGAAGCTGTGTCTGGTAATTCAATAGGGCTCCTTGGTCTGTTCCTTCAGGAGACCAGGATTTGTAAACCTACAGAATTATTAGAACCAGTCTCTGGGATTTGTGATCGTTAATCTCCTCCACTTGATGAGCTTTAGAATCACAGTGGGAACCAATCGCTGAGCATGTCTGGGTGGAGTTTCTAGATACAGGTTAGTTGAGGTGAGAAGATTTATCCTGAATGTGGACAGCACTATTTCATGGGCTGGTAATCAGGACTGAATGAAAAGGAGAAAGTGAACTAACCAGCAGCATTNGCTGTTTTCTGCTTCCTGACTACAGATGCGGTGTGACTAGCTGCCTCCTGCTCGGGCAACTTCACTACCATGATGAACAGCGCCATCTCAAACTACAAGACAGAATAAACCATTTCTCCCTTAAGTTGCTTCTTACAGAGTATTTTGTTACATCAATGAGAANAGTAACTATTAATGATACAGGAGTGATGGAGAGATGATTCTTTTTCTTCCTCTTGTATTCTTAGAGAGGATATAAGCTCATAAAATGGTCTCTGAAGTATTGTGTCCTGAATGATGGCACTCCATCCTAGACAGTATTGTCAACACACTTGTACTTCAGCTGCAACTTCAGTAGGCCAGTTNTACAGGGGGNCCTCTATGCCATACATAGATGCCANNTGAGGGAGAGCTGATGGCGTAACTATGTTGGTGACCTGAAGGTCTGTGCTATATGCTCATGAAATAGACTTGCTTTCCAGNNTTACATTCTATATATACCGAGTCCATCATTTCATGGGTTACTTCTCTATCTGCTTGACTTTATGATTTGGCATGTTTAAAATAAAGCCAAGTCACAATGGAGAGTTCTNTGTAGTTGGTGTCCCATTATCATGCATTCCAAGTCTACAAGGNCTCAATTACACATCAAGAGCTATTTCCCCAATGGTGCATGTTTTCTTCACTCTGTACAGCGTGGCTGTGCTCCAGGACTGCACAGGCCCGTTTACNAGTCTTCCACTGGGNTGTACTATTAACTCTACTTTCCTGCCANTGACATCTNTAGCAACATAAGTCTGACAAGACATGTGGCTAAGAGTCAANTNGCTTGTAGTAGAGCTTCTGCAGGGCCTTATTCTGCTCTGGGTTCAACTCCAAGATGTACAAATACCGTGATGCTGGTATATATAGCACACTATTCCTACACATGGAATGTGTTGCTTCTAGAAACCAAAGGGCTTCTTAGACTTGGGTTTCCTAACAAGGTAGAGAATGTGAGATAAAGTAAGGTATTTCTTGCTTTGAAGGTGTATCCAAGCAAATTCCTGACCATTAGACCCCCTCACACACCAAACTTTATTGAAATAGCAGATTCCTGAATCTTTGGAGATTCCCCTCACATTTCAGAGTGCTTNTATCTGCCCAGTGTTTCCAAAATTGTAACTACCTTTTTTAACTATTCTTTTGCCTGATCAGCAAAATGCTAGCAATGTTCTGAGGGTGGTCAGATAGTCCAGATTTCTTTTTCAAAGAGTATTATGACAAATGATAGAATAGTGAACACGGTCCTGGAGTAAAACTGTAGTGAACCTGCTGCAGAGCCAGTTTCTGTTCTGGGTGCCCCCTCAAAGATGGCAGAGGATGGCACAGTGTTCTTGAATATAGAATGTGTAGTTCCCAAAAAACCTACAGAGCTAAAAATCTAATGATGTAGAGAATATATTTTGTCTGTCCCCTTGTCTACCTTGATCATTTCCAACTTCCATCTTTGTTGACCTCGATTGTGCAGCTGGGGCCTAGAAAAACTACTTCCGTCTGCATCTACGCACCAGGTGAACCCTGTATATTGGGACCCAGTCAGATTTTCAGTTATAAACTCATATACTATCCATTATTTAATTATTTGCTTATGCCTAACCAATTGGCCTATGAGCTATTTGAGAACTATAATTTTGTTAAATTTCATCCCTGGACCTCAGCACCTTTAACAGTGTGTGCCACACAGTAGGTACTCAGTGACTGAATAAATCTTTATACATTATTTTAACTTGCATTACTTTATGAGTAAGATTGCTCTCTAGACTGCTCTCTCCTCTCCTATTATTATAAAAACATAGCAGTTATCCGGTACAGTGGCTCAAGCCTTCCTTCCTGTCTCTTATACACATCTAGATGTGTATAAGAGACAGGTTCTAGGAGCTACAGAATGAGACCCTGTCTCAAAATAATACTAACAGGCTGTTGAAAGTTTGGTGGGTAAGAATCCTTGCTGTGCATGTGTGAGAAGCTCTGTTTTGATCCAGTACTCATGTAAAGAGCCAACTGTGGCCACGTGCACCTACAACCCCAGTGCTTTGGGGCCTAAAACAGAAAGATCCTGGGGCCTTGTTTACCATCAGCCTACGTCCAGGTGCAGTGACAGACTCAAAGAAATAAGACAAAGAATGATAGAGCAAATCATTCGTGCCCTCCTCTGGCCTCCCTGAGAACACACACACACACACACCTGTGCATATACCACACATGCATACACACACACACACACACACACACACACACAAACACATCAACAATACATTTTGTTTCTTTTGTTCAGGTAACAGACAATTGCCATCTCAGAGCAGACAAAAGGCTTCTTCCAATCCTGAAATCCTAATTGTTCTTAGGTGAACTTGGTGGCTGTGGTGGTTTGAATGAAAATGGCCTTCTAAGCCAAGCTAGATTTTAGTGATGTGCAGATATATATGTACACATATCCATATGTATATAATATGTATATAAATGCATACACATACACTATGTAGGAAGATTGTATTTTTCCTGGTATAATAACTTAATTCTGTCAANAGAATGTAATCTTTTTTCCTTTCTCTATTTTGAGGCAATGTTTATTTCTAAAGAAATAGAAGTTTCATCACATATTCCACAGAGCAAGAATGCCCTGGGGTGAAAGTCCAGAAAAAGCTCTTTTTCAAAACTCCCAGAGTCAATTCGAGTTTTGGCCCCAAACCAGTCCCACAGCTGAACCATTTGCCATGGTGCTCAAGAACAGAACTTTTGAGCTGCAGCCAGAAGGAAGTAGCTTTTATCTAAATTAAACCTATGAACTGCTACTTACCCCTGGAAGGTGACTTGATTTGCTTATTCACAAACAGTCACTCAATTAACTTACTTCCTGTTCTTTGACAGGCGTTGAGCTATGTCCTGCTTATATATGATTAAAGGACAAAGTTCCTTCCTTTAAGGAATCTAAATTCAGGGCAGTGAGAGACAGGGAAAGGAGACAATTACAANGCAATGCACATGTCTCTCCAAAGCCGACCACAGGATACTGAAGGAACACAATAGGTTAGCATATATTTAGTCTAAGTAATGCTGACTGTCACTGTCTTAGTTAGGGTTTCTATTACTGTGAAGAGACCCCATGACCACAGCAACTCTTATAAAGGAAAACATTTAATTGGGGCTGGCTTACAGTTCAGAGGTTTAGCCATTGTCGTCATGGTGGAAAGGATGGCAGCATGCAGGCAGACTTAACATGGGTCACACCAGGACATTCATTATCATAATCTGTATTCAAGATTTATAACATGGTGGCCTTTGAGCCAGAGCTGTGGATGCATGTTTTAATTTTTTTT